>JAOBAT010066094.1:0-46854 GCA_026413305.1 Hydrozoanthus tunicans
GATGTTCGACACAAATTCGACTCGCCGAATTTAATGGTTTCAAACGTCGAATTCCTGCCGTATTTCTGCCGTATCTAGATCAAATTGAATTCTAGGACTGAATTGAATTCGACACGGCAAAAGTGCGACTGTTTGAACCGGGCCTTACCGACATTTAGTACCAAACTCATCGATCAACTTACAAATCGGATGTTCCGTGTTGAAAAAAGTGTGGCACAATTTGTATTTTAAAACTATTCTATTTCTGATTATAACAGCACTAAGGTTTTGTGTTTGCTAAAAGTGTTGCAATTCGTAACTAAACATGATAGCTGAGCTATTTCTACGCGCACCTTTCTCTGCTTCAAAAAATTATAATACCGGTGCTAAACTAGTAAAGCGAGCGGTTGTTGTTTGTTGTTTTTTTAGACAATAGCCATAATTATTAAGAACGGGTGCCTACCTACGTAGCTGGGAATTTCCACTACCTCACTCACTCAGAACCATTAATTGAAGATATGTTCGTTATGCTCTGTGTGGATACAAAGATCCGAAGAAATGAATGGTGCCACCATCAACAAAGTCAGGTATCAATTCTACCGCAAGCCTATGGCAAACCCTCTTATGATAATGAAGAGATCAGCAACGCGCGACAAGATTAAACGCACGTCACTAAGGCAACAGGTCCTGAGAATCATGAGAAACACGTCGCTAGAGCTACCAGAAGAAGAGAAGACCCAGTTACTGTCGGATTTTTCGAATAGGAAGCGAGCCAGTGGGTATGGGGCCAAGTACAGGCTAGAAGTCATTAAAAGTGCCATGACCGCCTTTGACAACATGAAGAAAGAACAAGAACGCGGAGGAAGAGCAATCAACAGACCGTGCTCCTAATCAATGCGAAGTCAGAAGAAAGAAGAAACTGTCGGCCAAAACACAGTGGTACAAATCAGGTGGCCACTCAACCGTCATGTTTGTACCAGCCACACCACACGGGAAACTAGCGCAGATGTTACGTGAGAGCGAAACGAGCGAGGATGGCGAGTGAGGATCGTAGAAACAGGAGGACATAAGATTAGCACAAAACTAACCAAATATCCCTGGGCTAGTCCGTGCAACCGGAAAGACTGCTTGGTATCTCGCAGTGCTGAAACCAGAACAGACAGAAAAAGAAGCGCCTCGAGCTCAAGGAACAGCTGTTAACATTCATTGAGAGCCACCCCTATGGTCCACTGCCACCTTGTGAACACTTAGTTGTGAACAACGAGCAACTGAACTTATGCATAATTATTTGAATCAGTATTCACAACTGAAGAGGACCCTTTGGGTCGAAAGATCTTGAACTTACTGGTGTTTGTAACGCTAAAATGTTGTCATAATGTTGATAAAAGGGTAAATGCTCTTTATAGCGTTGTGTTTGTTTCGTGAATTCAAATTAGAAGGAATTTTTTGGTTAGTTTGTTCTTGTAGAATTCGGGGTGACTAAACAGTGTCATTACATGGATGGCCGAGGTGAAGGTTCAACGAATTCGGTTGGTTGCAGCTATCTGACACGGCATACAGTGAAATGCTCTTCAGCATATACAGTACCCGCTCGGGTACGCGCGATTTGATTGGTTTAGAAATTGTAGATGTGAGACGATATTTACCTCCAAAACAGTAGATAATGACACCGAAACAAAATGGCGTATGAACAGTCGCTTTGCCAATTCTTGTATGATTAAAAAAGAAAAGATTTATTGCAAAGACACTTTCCTTAAAGAACTGCCTTGATAATCAAAACGAAAACCACTATTTCAAACTCACAATTTCGAATTCAGATCAATAAACCCTTTCTTAGCATACTGTTACGAAGCGAAGTATAACTTAACAAAATGTTAAAGAGGATAAATAGCTGCAATAAAAATGTTTAAACGCCTGTAACTCATAGGAGTTTCCGGCACGCAGGTCGCGATCATAAGACCAACTCTCTCGTGATCTCTTTTATCCTTTTTACCCGTTTTAACAATAACATTTAAAAGAAAAGTTATCACTGATAAAATTTGCAATAAGTTTTGCCTGACTGAGCCGGAAAACCAAACTCTTCAACGACTGAAATCAACTTGCAAATAATAAGTACTCTATTTAGCTATTTTTATGCGAAAAAGATTAGTTCTAAAAATATAAATCAAGGTTTAAAAATGTAATAGAGGGCTCAGACGGGAATCGAACCCGTGGCCTCGCGCACCCAAAGCGCGAATCATACCACTAGACCACTGAGCCAATCCTGCTTAACAGTAAACGCAAGTTCAACAAAATTTCAATTTGTGTAAAACAAATTTTTCTTGTTTTGCCTTCACAGGTCCTACACAATCTGCCAGCATTTACGATTCCAGTTGACATGAAGTACTGAAAACCTTGACTTACGGATAAATAAACGATTTCGAGGTTCGTCTCTTGTTCCGCAGAGGGCCGGTTTCCAAGAAAGTTTCAATTGATCCAATTATTTAATAAGAGGAAAAGAATGGAAAAGATATAGAAGCAGTTTACAATAACACCGATTCTTCAAATAGAGTGTTTCTAATATTTACGGTCAGCTTTTAAGAGAAAAGTTTTCGACGACTTTTCCGACGAAACAGATTAAAAAGCTAACCGTTCTGAGCCATTTAAAAAGGCACACACGATGTTGCACCGAATCTCTCTTATGTAGTCGAAAGAAGAACGGACAAGGTCAAACAGCAATAGTGTCTATTTGATTTGATTTATTTTAGAAACCACAGTTTTACATTCAGTCTCCCTTGTTTGAAATGTTACTTTGTGACTGTAGGCCACTTGCACGACTTCACTAGAAGCTTTGTTAATCAACACAACGCAGTTTTCCATCTGTTGCTGGTAACAGGTGCACGCGAAATTTTAAAAACAAATCAAAAATATTCGCCTTCCAATTGTCTTACAAAAAATTAATTTGCTAAGAAGATTTCATATTTGAGATTCAGAGTCCTAAGTCGTAAATTTAGAGAAATAAAAGCTAACACTATATGCTGTTTACTTTCTTTTCCAAGTTGTTTTGTGCCATTTGTATTATTTTCGAACCTTTTCAGATGCTATTTTACTGCCTTTGATGTGGCTTCCATTTCGCAGCGGTGCCAGATTGAAAACAAAGACAAGGATCAGAGTTTTGGCGGCTCACTGGTACTCATTATCAACGCCGTAATCAGTAACAATTGGCGCCAATGATTCATTAGGGACTCAAACTAAGATGCGAATGACAGAGACATCCTGTCGCGACATTGCCTATCTCTAGTTCCATTTCAAAAACAGTGTTGTAAAATATTAATCTCATTGAAAGTTACCATAGGATCGGCGACTATTTGTTGAAGATCTAATCTTGAAGATAATTTCGAAAAAACGTAATATCTGAGCAGCGCGCGATCGTTTCGTTTATGTTTCATGAGGACTTTTTCAGTTTACTTGGGTTGTTGAGGACACCAAGAACAACGGCAATCTGTCCCATTGTTGTTTTGTTTTGTAGAAGCTCCCACATAAAGGAGCCAAGCCGTGACTTCATAAAGACTTATTGAATTGTTCGAGGAAATCACAAAACACAATACTTTCGGAGGAGTGAAAGGTCGTTTATCAGGGTTGATTTTGCTGCTAATGATGCCAGGAGTTAAGGAATTTTGTTTCTTTTTTCTCTTCCTATCCCTCTTTTCTATAGAAAGTTCGTGGTCTTTGCCTCTTTCCCACGATAAAGGTGAGAAGAAACCATTTTACACAATGCTTATCTTATTTATTCTTTTTTTAATTAACTTTTGCAAGCGTCCAATTCGTAGAACTTTTTTTCCTTTTAAAGTTCGGTATTCAGTTCAAGTGCTTTTACAAGTTTTATATTACAACTTGTCAGAAATATAACTTTGGACCTAAAATTTGTTCACGTTTGTGATATTTAAGACATTGAAGACTCTGTTTGGTTGAAAAACGTGAAATAGAGTATACACTGAAAAGATAAGTAATTGAGGATGAATAACGGCAGAATGAAAACTTTCTAAATTCAATTGAATCGGGTGAAGGCGCTTTTCAAAATGCGGTTGCTCCGGTTAACCATAGAAAAAATAGTGTTAAGTGGTGTTAATTAAATTTGGCTCACTCTTGATAACCGGTGATTGTGCCGGGCGTATTATCTTAAATAATTAAAGAACCCATTTAACAAATAACTGATATTCTGGTCCCTAACAACGCTACCAACACTTTTAGTTTTGAAATACAGAATGCCCTGTGGCTATTTTTTTCTTATTTGTCAATAAAAGAAGATTTCTATAAATGACTTGAAAACACAACGAGCCCGTGGATTTCTATAACAGTTGTCCACGGCTAAAGCAAAGAGATATGGAATCAACAAATTTATGGTGGCGAGTGAATTGAGATGCTGAAATTAGCGTTGTATTATCGTTATATATCCCGTAAATAAAACTTGGTGCTCAATCGAATCCTAAATGCTGAACTTGCTGATTTCCCTTTCAGCACAAGCTTTTTAGGCTGTTGCGTTAAAAGTTTTAAACGGCCGGCGTTGAAAGAAACGTCACTCAGCTTTTACCAAACCGCTTGAAGCTGACACACTCATCTAATCATATGCATAAATTCCAGGTTCACTTCAAATACTGCCTTATAAATTCGAAAATGTTTTGCATGCAATTTTTATCTAAAAATAACAAAAAATGAAACAAAACGCAAGTTATAATATCAAAAAAAAAGTTGTTGATTGAAACCTTTATTTTTGAAAAATGTTGATGCTACCTCGAGCGTTTGTCTTTTGTTGAAAGTTTTGCTGCGACCAAAGGAGAATAAGAAAGTCAGCTTTCTAAAACTGCAGACGTTAATTAAAGGATTTCTAAGCCATCAGTTTTTTGGTTGACTCACTTTAAAAAGAACAATTTTTTAAGTTAGTCGAACCAACGTTGATATTTGATTATTCAAGTTTGAAGTAACTACATATATTTAAAAATGACTGAGTTAAAAGAAGCAGCAAGGGGTTCCATTCTCATTAAGAGGTAATCTCTTACATGTACCATAGCCCAATGCCTCATGTGCAATGAATTCATTTTAGTTTCTTTTTTTTTTCAGTCAACTTCGATGTGTTCATTGATGCCCTGGAGAAGGAGCTAAACAACAAGGGGACTGGCACTGGCCAGGAACGAAATGACAACAATCCATTAATCAACAGCAAAAGTGAAAGAAAGAGTGACCTTCCTAGACCAAAAGGAGCTGATAAGATTTCAAAACCAGCATACGACAGCAAGAAAACAAAGAGTTCGAACCCCTCTCATCATAAAGAAAACATAAATGATTTTCACCCGGCTCATCTTGATGACAAAGCTGTTGGAGCATTCCAACCTCTGGACCACGACGAAGAAAAGACAATGGATTCCCATCCCCCACATCACGATGAAAAAAAGACAATGGACTCCCATCCTCCTCATGATGACGAAAAAAAGACAATTGACTCATATCCTTCACATCACGAAAAAAAAGAGACGATGGACTTCCATCCTCCTCATGATGACGAAAAAAAGACAGTTGACTCCTATCCGTCACATCACGACGAAAAAGAGACGATGGACCCCAATAGCCCACATCACGATGAAAAAGCCGCTATAGTTTCCAAAACTCTTCACCAAGATCGCAAAGTGGCCAAAAGGATCCACGATGACAAATCAACAAGAGGTCTCCCCTCAATTCATCACGAGGACACAGTAGTAAAAGCAATTCATCCTCGTGGTAACAACGACAAAGAAACTCGAAACCTCAATACTCTTGATCACAATAACAAAAAAGCGAGGGAGCTCAATGCTTATGGCCACAATGAAAAGATGAGAGATTCCCACTCTCGTCTCCACAATGACAACGTCCAAACCGTCCGACAAAGTGATGATAATGGCAAGGCAACTAGTTTTAATTTGCCTTTTAGCACATTGGAAGATTTCCTTGCCGCCTATGACACTGACGAACCTGCAACTTTCAAAGAAAGCAGTTATGATACCATCAAGAAAAATAATGGTGAAGCAAAGCAGGAAGACCAGCTGTTAGAAGCTTCACTCATGGAAAATGATGGTGAGAAAAACATCTTTGAAGATGCAGGTCTTCCGTTTTACCTCCAAGCAGCTGCTCTTCCTTTCGATGACGACGACGACGACGATGATGATGGTCGAGAAACAGGTGGACGGAGTGAGCAAGACGAGGATGAAGAAAATATTTTTAGATCTGTTAGAGATCTGTATTCTTAATTCTGTGAACAACTTCAGGATTTTAGTATTAGCTGCATGAATTCAATTTAGCCTATCATGGGAAACATGGAAAACACATCGACTAACAAAACAAATTTCTGTCCTTCCATTTGTTTTTACCGATCTAGCCTGCTCGGTGTAACTACAATTAATCACAGGCTTTTATCGCACAAATCTTTTAAACCGTTAAATCAAGTAATTCATTAGGCAAACTGGGGAGTACAGAACGCTACGTTTGTCTCACAACTAGCAATGCAATGTAATGAAAAAAAATGAAAAAGATGGATTTAGTTGAAATAAATACAGTCGAGCAATCGGAATCGTTCTCACCTTTCTCCAAGTGTTTTATCAATCCCCTCCCCCTCTCCCTTTTAGGCTTAGACATCCCCTCAATATGATATCCAGTACATTGGTGTATTCTTTTTCTATTCTAATCTAGCTATTTTTACACTCACTTCTCCCTCCCCCGACGAAACACGCACACACTCCTTCTCATCCAATTGCAATTTTTTCTAACGGTATCCATTAAGTTATCTAAGAAATCTCTTGAGTCATCTAACAAGTTACTACCACAAATTAAGTTTGAAAAATTACAAGTGACTCATGCAAGATATCAATCTCAGTCATATGTCATGTTGCGTTTTGGCTCAAGCCAACAAGAACCATGTATAGAATTACGTTATTAATCCGTTGACGCGAATGGGTTACAAAAGTACTTGGATCTAAAGTTTTTCTGAGTGCGCAAGGGGGGAGTAGCGTTTATCTGGTTTTAGAACGCTTTGTTTTCAGTCTGGAGCCTTTTCACTTGACAAAATCTATAAACGCGGTTTTTGGATGTAAGCTTAAACAAGCAGAGAAAGAGCAACCGACTAAAAAGACGCCCAACTAGGGGAAGACTAATTGACAAGAATGTCGTCTCTAAGTTCCCCTGCAACATCCGTTTGCCTTTTTCAACCCAGCAAGTGAGTAAAGAAACGAAATAAAGGATGACCACTGGTAACTTAGATTTTCAAAAAATGCACTAGAAAACTCCCTGTGGGTTAACATGATTTTTACCATCTCAAAATAAAGCTAAGGATACTGTATTGTAAACTGGACTCGTCAATAGACCTTTTTCAAAAATTGCAGCAGTTTCATTCTCCTGTAGGCATTCAAGTTAGCCTGACTACTAAGCCTGCTTTGGGTAACATATTCTTTTTGAAAGTTATACTCAAGAACGAGGCTACAATTATAACATAGAATACACACAAAAGGTAATAAAGTAGGGGTCATTTTTGAAAATGGTCTATGCCTCTGTTTGTAAGCGTTGAAACCGCTCGAAACACCACTATTTAAAATTAGTAACAATTTAAAGTAGGTTCTTGTTATTACTAATGTCAAAAATTTCTTGTTTGATTGCCATTTATTTCTTTCAATGTTTATCTCGGTGTAAATCAATTCTAATTTGCAAGCCTTTATATTTGTGTCTACTTTTGTAACAACAAAGTACGTTGTACACACGAATTACTCAAGCAAGCTTTTCTCCATTTGATTAATGCAATACGTTAAACCTCTCTAAATCAACGACAATTCAGTTGTGTAGTACACTGTTATGCTGAAACATCTTACAATACATGCTTAAGTTAAGCCAATGTTTATGTTTCTGTTGTCAACAAATGTTTAGCTTTGTAAAAGTAAAATTTGAATGGAAAGGTATTAATGTAATACAAGAAACTTAGGCTCAGGTACTTCCAAGAAGAATTAACACCAGGTTCAGTTAAGTAAATAGTTTCGAATCGCCAAAAGTTGGACAAGAAGAACCATTTCTGCTACCAACACTTTTATTCACCTGAACTCGAGTTAGTGTCTTTGTTTCACAAACTCGTTATATATTCAAAAGGTAAAAATATGATAACGAGTTGTTAAAAACAGCATCTTAAATTTTCAAGAACTGCGTGAGATGCTGCTTGAAAACTGAATGCTTCATTTATTTGTCTTGCTCAAACAACTTGTCGCGGGAGTAAAGTTTTTAAAAATAAAGATCTAATTTAGCATGTCGACCATTTCTTTCTTTGCTTATTTTCATAAAGTAATTGTAGTTTGACAAAAGGTAGTCGGTAAACTAGTCCTCCAATCTTAACTGGTATAGCTTTTAAGAAATATAAATTACACCAGTACTGGATAAGTCAGCATTTTGGTGAAAACTTGAGAAAAACTATACCACAATTTGATTTTATTTACATCTTCGCTCAAAACGGAGCTTCTATGTAATTGTTATGTTTCAGTTTTGAACTTACATGCAGTTTTTGTGCGAAAGAATTAGAATCTGCAAAGCAGAAATTTTAAGGTTGCCAAAGAATAGAAGGTTTAAACATGATGAAACCTTCTAAAGATCTGGCTCTTCTTTGCCCTGATTATACGACCTTTTCTGCAACACGCTTTTGAGCAATATGTTGGGCATGCTGCTCTTGCGAGACATCCGACTGCGCATTGCGCTGGTGGGAACGCGGGAAGTCCCATTGGAGGAGGAGGAGGCTGGTTTACTGGAAAGTTAACTGGCATAACAATCGGAGGCATCTGAACTGTAACTGGTGCACCGGGGTATTGAGGAGCAAATATCTGAGGCTGAGGGACTTTTGGAGCGGCAGGCTTTTTCGCTTTCTTTCCCTTCTTAGGAGCCGCTTTGGCTTTTGGTGGCAAGCATGGACTAGCTGCTGGATTGCAAGGGGCACCAAATGGACTGGGTGGTTGGTAGAGACCAAAGGCAGGAACTGCTGGAGCCATCGGTGGTGGCATTGGCGGCATCGGGGGAGGGCAAGGTGGAGCAGCACAGGGCGCTGGTGGTGGTGCCATGGGTGGCATTGGCGGCATTGGTGGCATTGGGGGAGGGCAAGGTGGAGCAGCACAGGGTGCTGCTGGTGGTGTCATGGGTGGCATTGGCGGCATCGGTGGCATAGGCGGCATTGGTGGGGCCATGGGAGGAAGCATTGGTGGTGCACATGGGTTTTGCATCGGAGGGGGGCCACAGGGGCTGAACGGACTACCAAATGGAGAAAGTTGGGCATAGGGGTTGGTTGGTGGACGCTGAGGTGCCTTGCTTTTACTCTTAGGCTTTGCGCTCTTGCCCTTCTTTGGAGCTGGTTTTGGGGCACATGGGTTAGCGTTGATAGGTGTTGGAGCACAAGGATTAAGAGCAGGCGCAGGTGGCTGCATGAGAGTCATTGGAGGATAAGTGAATCCGTAAACGTTTTGGAACTGAGGTGCTGCGGGAGCACTAGGTGCTTTCTTGCCTTTCTTACCCTTGGCCTTCTTACCTTTCTTGGCAGGAGCTGGAGGCGCACAAGGGGTAGCAAGGCTAGGAACGCAGGGATTGAAAGGGTTTGGCATGAGGGGATTCTGCGGCATCATTCCAATCGCAACGCCCATTGGTGGTGCCATTGGTGGCATTGGAGGAGGGCAGGGTGGAGCAGCACATCGGTTTCCTGCAGGTGGCATCATTGGCGGCATTGGAGGCATCATTGGCGGCATTGGAGGCATCATTGGTGGCATCGGTGGCGGGCATGGTGGAGCTGCGCAGCGTGGTGGCATTGGAAGTTTTGGGGGCATTGGAGGAGGACACGGCGGAGCAGCGCAAGGGCTTGCTGGTGGCATCATTGGTGGCATTGGTGGCATGGGTGGAGGACATGGAGGAGCGGCGCATCTAGGTGCCATCGGAGGCATTGGAGGCACCATTGGTGGCATCATGGGAGGCATTGGAGGAGGGCAAGGAGGAACAGCACACCGGTTTCCTGCAGGTACTGGTGGCATCATTGGAGGCATCGGAGGCATCATTGGTGGCATTGGGGGTGGACACGGGGGAGCGGCGCACGGGTTAGCTCCGAACGGAGATAGACCAAAGGGACTCTGGGCTGGTTTCTGAGGAAGAACAGCACGCTTTCCGAAAGGTGAGCAAGGGTTAATTGGACTGTTTGGAATACAAGGGTTGCCAAACGGTACGGGTGCTGCAATTGGTGCAGGTGGAGGAGCGCATGGATTCAGTGGAGGGGCACCACATGGATTATTAGGCAGGATGATAGGTTTTTGGCCATACTGGTTTGATCCGAATGAGCTAAAAGCGAATGGTGGGCCGCCGCCATAGCTTCCACCATAAGAGCTCACAACAGATTTAGTTTTCTTTGATTTCTTGCTTTTACGACCTTTCTTCTTCGGAGGACACGATAGAGGAGGGAGGCAAGGGTTTCCATAACTACCATATAAATGTGCATATGGACTTTGACCCAAAGCAGCTCCATATGGAACTCCATAAGGTGTTCCAAATGGCTGCGGTGGAGGAGGTGGCGGAGCTGGTGGGAAAAAAGCTCCGGGTTGAGCTGGAGCAATCTGGAAGGGAAGGGAACTTTGGCATTTAGCTCCAGGGCATACAGAGCGTGTTTTGGGCTTCTTCACCAGAGGGACACGGATAGTAACTGGCTTTGGTAGGCACTGACCATTGGCTGATCTAACACAAGGAGTGGCAACAGCGCTGGGTTGCTGTACATAAGGAGTGCTGTAGGGGGCAGGTGCCTGGGGATATGGGCTGCATGGGGCCTGACCATATTGTCCGCAAGCTGGCGCAGCTGCAGCTGCCTTCTGTTGCTTGGCACTTTGAACAGTGATGTGTGCAGGAATTCGAGGCTGAGGTGGCGGTGGGGGTTGAGGATATTGAGGGGCAGCCACTGGAGAGCAAGGAGGCTGTGCGCAAGGTGAAGCGCCGTATGGAGAACCAAATGGACTCGCTGGCTGTGGAATGGGGCTAGGGCTGCCATAGGGGGAACCAAACTGGGAACCAAGTGCAGAGCTACAGCAGCTAGTTGGGCAAGGCGGGGCGCAGGAACCGTAGCAGCTGGGTACTCCGCAAGCGGACTGGGCGGCCTGTTTGGCTGCTGCAGCAGCTGCGATGGCCTGGGAAAGGCTTGGTGGTTCTTGACCTTAGCATGGAGAAACATTTAAGATATTAGAAAAAACAACAACACAACAACAGCTCTTGCAAAGATAGTGCCATCAGTTTTTGTTGCAAATTTCATCACATTGTGCCATTTGTTGTGTCACGGTGTTCTCTTTACTTTTTACATTTCTCTATTCTCTTCAAGCCATTTACTTTTCAAAGGTTTTTTGATTTAAATGAAAAACCAGAGTCTGCCTTTCACGTTGACAGTTAAATGAACCCTTTCTTAATGAAAGGGATTTTGTCGCATTCAAAACTTTGGGTCAAAACAAAGGTGGGCTTTAACCTAGTTACCTGGAAGAATAATAGAGATCGAGTCCACTGCGGCTTTCTCTCCAAGCTTTGGGAGTTTGCCTTTGTTCTTTGCAATGTACTGTGAGATTGGAGTGGCGGGATCCACTGGCGTGTCTTTGGGTCCAAACTGGAGAAGGACTATTGCAGCAGTTTTCGCTCTATTATTCACATACAGTTCTGAATTAATAAGGGTTTTGGAAATACTTTTACATATAAGTTTCATCATTCACCAAACGATCATAGTGGTTACTCTCTCAATGTTACTAGGTCTTGCTTTATTAACTTTTCATCTAACTTTGTTGCTGTTCTTGTTGTTACTGTTTTCATCCATAATCAGAAAAAACCTAAACTAGTATACTTTCACGAATGCTGCATAGCATAGACTGCGATAGATAGATAGATAGATAGATAGATAGATACCAGAGAGATAGATAGAGATAGAGATAGATAGATAGATAAATAAATAGATAGATAGATAAATAGATAGATAGATAGACAGATAAATAGATAGATAAATAGATGGAGTATAAAGAAAGTATATATGTTATACTAGTTTTTTTTTAAACAATTAGACCCTTCTTTGTCATTTCCTATGAATTTAATCGTTAGCACTTGTTGCTTCGGGCCTCGTAGAATGAATATTGAATACGGATTTTTAAATTTTATCATTATTGTTATCATTATTAGTCTTAGCATCATGACTATGAAGTCCATAATGACTACGTATGTGGTTACTTACGGTGGGGGTGGTGGGGGCTTCTTTGGGCTAGCGTGAATGACTATGTATGTGGTTACTTACGGTGGGGGTGGTGGGGGCTTCTTTGGGCTAGCATGAATGACTATGTATGCGGTTACTTACGGTGGAGGTGGTGGGGGCTTCTTTGGGCTAGCGTGAATGACATGTATGTGGTTACTTACGGTGGGGGTGGAGGGGGTTTCTTTGGGCTAGCGTGAATGACTATGTTTGTGGTTACTTACGGTGGGGGTGGTGGGGGCTTCTTTGGGCTAGCGCGTTTGCCTTTCTTCTTGTCCTCCACTTTACTAAAGTTGCGTTGGAATAAAAAGAAAATATCAAAAAAAGCACTCTGGGACAGTTTTCTAGATTGCTCACTTCTTATAAGGTTATCATTCGAACAGTCAAAACACTTAGTTGAAAGATTGAAATTTTGAAAACTTCATTATCAACAGCTGCCTTTATTATTGTGTGCCAATGTCTTACAATATATATATTTTTGCTTTTCTTCGACCTAACACTTTGAACTGCCTTAAGGGTTGCTTAAATACAAGTGGCTTCTTAAGAAATAACTTATTTCATTTTTTCTGCGTCAACCCAAAGTGGCCAAATAGTTCCATTTTTTGGTGTTATATCTAGCTGCTAGACTATTTGCAACTATACAAATGACAAAGAGTAAAACAAAACGTCTTACAATTTTCCTGCTGTGTAAATTATTATGTTGCACAGAGAGCTAGTAGTAAATAACCCAGCCACTTTATAAAACAAAGGGCAAACACAAGCGATCTCGCCAACAAAACTTGAAATACAATAAAACATATTCGAAAGAGTTATCATAGAGTCGGAAGAACAAAAAAACATTAACTTTGTTTCTTTCTAGACCTTCTTGTTATGTGTAAGGTTTTTATTTAATTTTCAAACTTTTGTTTTAGCCATTACTCTACGTACATGATTGAGTCAACGACGACAATTTTCAGAGATTTGATAGATTTCAGAGCTTCTTTTACCTGGCGAAAAAGGAAACATAAACAATTTATTTCACACACGATCATAGTTACTGACTCATCCCAGCAAATTTATTAATAAAAGACATTTCGTTCCAGTGTTTCTACAGAGATTTTTTTTATCTGTCAGAGTGTTTGGTGGATGATCAAGTTTCATATTCTCAGCACTAATCAGGTTGTTTTCTATTGTTACTGTAAGGAGAATTTAGTCGTCAAAATCCCAATGGAGAGGGCCGAAAAAGAGTCCGTGGGAGAGGGTGTAGTTTACAAATAATTAGAAGATGCTATGAAAATAAACGGCACTAAAATACTAGATATTGAGAAGGTTTGCTCTCGTGTTAAAGTATTTGGTGCTTTAGAATCAACGTAAATTTTTCGGGGTCATTGCAGTAAACGTTTCACTACATCATCAAGTTTGTTACTACAATTATTTTTTGCAATAGAATATTTTAAAATCTTTACTCACATCTGCTTTGAGATTGTCTTGGAACTTCTTGGTTGCCTTCGAGTAGGGGTTTGCAAACTCTGATGAGTATTTGACTTCGGTTTTTATTGTTAGTTGGAATACAATATCGCCTGGAGTAAAGATGAATTCTTAACGTGAGTTTACTACATTTACAATCAAGCTTCTAGTGGAGTGACTTTATGTTTTCACTCAAGGAAAGGTGCTTTAGGGCATGTTGATAGTAACCCTTTCAGCACTAACGATGTGTAAAGCAAGTTTTTTAAACTGGAACCCGTGCCTTCCATTTAAATGTTTAAAAGAACTAATATTTTCATTTTTAACAGTTTACTGTGTTTGATCAGTTTCCTTTTTCTCGTTACCAAATGTACTATGCTGTTTGCGTTTTGTAGAGAGAATTAAGGGGTTGATAAATTGGCCACACCTGAAAGGGTTAAGTACTGACGATGAAGATGAAAATGACGAAGATGATGAAAATGATGATGATGATGGTGATGAAGGTGATGATGATAACAAAAACGATGAGCAGAGGTATTAACAATGATGATAATGAGGATTATCTGATGATGATGATGATAATTATAATGATGACGGTGATAACGAGGGTGATGATGATAATGAGGAGGGTGTGATGATGATGCTAATGTTTACATTCGGAAAATACCTTCGAGGGGCTTTTTACAGAAGAACTGTCTCTTCTCGGTACATTTGATATCAGCCATGGAACCGAACTTCGAGACACGGTCGAAAGTGACGCAGTTTTGTCCCTTCCCATGAGGCTCTCCGATCTTCCAGTTCATGTACTCAAGACCAGACCCATCGGCAGAGACGTACGTTCCCTCTGTGACGACATCGTCAAGTGCTAGCCAGGCCTCCTTCTTCTCATCCCCCTTAGGAACTTTCATCCCCTTCAAGAATACTTCTTCGTGAATGTTTTTGATGTTTACAAGAACACCACCATCGTCTGCGCATGTCTTTAAAGCATCAGACCAGGGTTTGGCTTCGAGCTCGAGTTTATAACAGGATCCACCATACTCGGTATAGCCTGTTTCGCACTTGGCTGTCGGAAATAGAAGTAAAACAAAGCAGATATGGTTATATACAGATATCTCACAGAGTTAAACTTGTACGGAAGGTTTTCAGACAGAGAAATGACAGGGGTGATCAAGTGATGCTCAGAGGTTCATTTAAATGTGACAATGACAAGAAACATCACTTCAACAAAAAAAGTCTGATAAATTAATTCACTGAGAAAAGCTAAAAATCCTCTTGAATCCGTTTCTTGAGCTGGCTAAAAACCTGAGCTTGATTATTAAATCCTTCTTTGCAAGGAAAAGACACGTTGTAATTTCCACTAACAAAGCGTTACATATCTTCATGTCATTCGAATAAAGTACGGTCACCGTGTGCCACAAAAAGAGTATTTTTACAAGTTTTGGAACTTAAAACCTTTTATAAACTCTTATTTTGTGCGGCATAGCAACTCGCCAACAACCTCTCGGGCAACTACATAGAAATATGAATAAAAATTGCTTGATGTACAAGCTATATGAAATGTTTGCTTTTTGTCGTGCAAAGACCAATAAAACTCAAATCACTTAATCTTTATTTATCACGACTACCTAGTACTCCCTTGTAACTCGTTTCTAGTTTCAGCTTTACAAAATGTGCCAAAGGATTCCATTCTCTTGTGGCGGATGATCAACTATGTTCTATATGATTAGTTATGTTCTAAATCCAGGCTACCATAAAAAGTTCTCACCTCCTGATGCTGAGGTGAAGACGTCTGTGGATAAAAAGAGGAAGAAAATGTAATGTAATAGTTTTGCAAAGTTATATGAATAGTTTCGTAACGTTGATAAAATATGAAAATATATCCCATAAATTAAAAAGGAACAAAAATAAAAAGAAAATTTAAAACGAGAGTGTCAAACGTCTTTTCTTGCTGCCAAACAAAGAAGCGAGCATAGACTGAAATACATGAACGTTCATGAAATTCAAGCGGTCATACCTGTATAGCCCTGAACGTTGGTTTTCAAGGCTTTCTTATCTGCTATTTTATCAAAGAATGTAACAACATAGGTGCGGCCGAGAGGTCCCGTGGCACAGCCGACGCCCGCTTTCTTCACCTCACTCGAGATCATCTGAACAAAAAACCTGAAGTTTAAAGAATAAAAATGAAAAAGTTAGAAAGCAAAAAAAAAATTAGATATATAAAAGACCCTTTACAAATAATATTCATACACATAATATATATGTAGGTCCGATTCTCAATATTTGCCTGAGCTTTTTAACTGTATACAGTTTACAGTTCAGAAAAAGAGAACTATTAATAATCTCTGCGCGCTCGCGTAAGCGAGTATTAGTCCAATAAATCGCCGGTTCTGTATTGGAAGATATTGCTTCGATTTTTGGTCAAACGGCGCAAGACAAGGCCGCTATTATCGCTGTTAATTTGGCCTTGCCAATAATTAATACATGTAATAAATAATATGATACCAAAAAAGGTTCCGAAAGAGAGCTTTTCCTTATTGTGCACTAGCACGCGACAAGTATGCGTGACTTTGGTTTGCGTGCATTTTACTTGCACTGCTTGCAGAAGATTTGGTGGGAAAAAGTGATAATCTCGCTTACTGGTTGCCTGGTTTGAGCTCGTGCTTGGCCCAGTTGTATTGTTCAATAGCTTTGTAGTAGTCGGACGCACAGGTCTTCGGCACGTCTTTGTCACCTTTTGGAGCAATACAGACAGCCTGTCCAAACTTGGACTTGGGGTTGAGCTTGGCTTTGCCAGAGTTCCTTATAAGGCTTCCCCATTTTGCTGCTTCTTTTGACATTGCAAGATCGAGCAACAAGGGCCCGTTACCATGGAGCCTTCTCAAAATATTGATTTTCTTTATCATTTCTAGCGCATGCTTACCTGAAACAAGCAAATCGAATAAAATCTAAAACTTCTTTGCTGCTAACGTTATCAAGAAATTACTCTATTCAAGACATCGATCACTACCTTGATTGTTAAATAACATATCTTTCTTAGATTAGAAAGAATAGAAGCCACGCTATGTTTCCACAGGTTGTTCTTTTAAATCATGATTCA
This sequence comes from Hydrozoanthus tunicans, assembly GCA_026413305.1. NCBI lineage: Eukaryota > Metazoa > Cnidaria > Anthozoa > Zoantharia > Hydrozoanthidae > Hydrozoanthus > Hydrozoanthus tunicans. Next base: position 16,788 of record JAOBAT010066094.1, read on the forward strand.
AATTCCACATTACTGAGCAATACTGATTCTGTTCCCATTGGCGCTTTAAACAAATTTGAAAACTAAGGTAGATGTGCTTTAATCGGTAACAAACCCTATGGGCAGTGGGAAACAAAGAAGAAAAGCACGATGCTTCTGTGGGTGCAGCCTCGGACGTAAAGTGGCGAGTGCGTTCCGTACCCCTTCCCCCTCATACGCCTTCCAAGGCACCCGTGAGAAAACAACACACCTGACTTCAAACATAGATAAAACTTCGTGTTTTGCCTTAAGTTGGTACTTCGTTAAAAACTTTCGTACACGTTTCAAAGCTACCAAAACTTTCTGCGTTTTTTTCTCAGCGATTAAGGCTTTGGGGGCACTTGGATGAACAGGTATAGGAAGAACGTGTGGATAATAGGGAGCGCTCTTACAAGATGGTTTATCGTTGTATCTGGTGGGCTGGGTATGGTACATTTCTTCCTCGTCCCAGTTCAAAGAGTCTGGCTCGGAAGCCTCGTCGTCAATTGAAGAACTAGGAGGGGTGGGCAGGGGATCATTGTCCTGCGGAACACTTAAATCATCGTCACTATCTGCGGAAGCAAGAAAAACATTTTAGCGCTTTTTATGCGATGCGTTGAAGCAAATGCACCAAATTTTCTATCTAGTAATTAGTCATGATCTGCTTAAATATAGTCGTCATCAGTTGTTAAGCATCCTGTACCACAGATAAAGAGGCAACCTGTGCTTCTTATAGTTATATGTGGTGATGACTTTAGGACGTATCTTAGCAGATCAGTGAGCTTCACACCGTATTCAAGACACCTCTTGAATCGTCTGTTCTCTTTTGATTACATTATCCACAAACCATTTACACCATTGTTGTGACAGAGTGTTTTACCGCGTAATTCTAAATGTGAATTTGTTTCAAAAGGGATTCGTTCGAAATTATGAAAACTTACTTTTCAGTCAGGTAAAAAATGACAAAACTTAAAATTGAAAAATGCACCGAAATCATTACTTACAATGTTCTTCTGAAGGGTATCCCGTGGGCCTAGGAAGACCTGGAAACACAAAGTTAAAAGGGAACTTCAAAATGTCATTCCTCAATCCAATTAGATCAGATTTTCGATAACAAAAGATATTATAAAGAAATAAACATTACTTACCTAGGATTCCGTTGAATAAAACTAGTAGTAAAAAGCTACTAAGAAATTTCATGTTTAAAAAAAGCTATGGATTCCCACCTGTGAAGGAAAGAAAAACGAATTATGAGCTAGTGTTAAAATTTTAATTTAATCAGAAACGACACAAAGTCCACCTCCTTAATGAGACAATTCGGAGTGTGGAAATTTTGGTTTTTAAATTGTTACTTCTGTTGAGTTTGCGAAAAAAGTCGCATTATAAGCATGACTCGGATTTTTCCAGTCCTCGTGGAAAGATAGTTAGACGCTCGTTATAAGGTTTAACTATATAAGCGATACAAGAGTTCTTGACCAATTAATGCTTTTTACATCATATCCAATATTCAACAGTTAAAATTTCGGCTACACCGCTTGGTCTTTAGCCAGTGGCACCCGAAACACCGTCGAGCAAAGTAAAGTATATTCTAAAGAGATGGTGATTCGAAACTTTTCATTATCACATAAAGATAGGAGCAAAGAAACGAACATCGGAGCCATAGAAAAAAGAAGCTTTACAGCCTTTGAACACAAATGCAGTCTTTGTCATGATGTACTAACCTGAACTTCATGAATGATGTAACAACTTATAAGAATATAACCAACAAATATTCTAAATTTCGTAAATTCAAACACTACCAAAAGTATTGTTCAAATTGAATTGTTACTTTAGTTCGTATAACGATGAAAACTTACCAGAACAGAGAACCCGCTTTCCTGACGTGGTTCTGCTTTTGGGGGAAAGATCAAATCTTTATCAGCTTTCGTTTACAATGATTGTTTAAAATCACAACGCATAACGTAAAAACATAAACAAACTTGGTTTTTAATCAACAGTTAAGCTACTTTCACTTCAAAAATTAGAAATTCAAGGAATTGGAGAGGCGATGGGGACCTAAAGCTCCATAGGTAGCTGCCAGTTTAACGAATGAGCCAAGGATAGTTTGTCTACGCTAAAAGAAAAGAACTAGACCCGTTATGAGCGTTCTGTGCAACCAGACAGAAACTAATGAGCTCACTTAAGAAGTGAATGTTTTGTAAACAATATTTGATCCCTTAGATTTTAGCATATGAAATTTTAAGCTGGTAAAAGATTTTAAAAAACGGTAATTTCTTATATTTCAACTGTGTAAACCTTTGCCTTTTTCTCTAATATATCTGTTGTTTTTTCCGACGCAAGCTCTATAACATGTTTTAGTTTTGTTATTTGAATCAAAAAGATTCAAGCATAAAGCAATACCAAGCTAAATCAATTTCATAATTGGAAATCAATTTTTCAGGGTCTTATATCGTAACTATATCAAACAGGAAATATTGTAGCTCAACATCCAAGAAATCTAGATCTACTTTCGAACTATCTTGCACTACCTCAGTTCTTGTTTAACAAGCCCTTTGATTCAACAAAACCTTCTTGACATCACAAAAGCTTCGGGTAGTAAACTTGCTCAATTTCGATGCATGAAGTTTTTAGGTGAACACTGTACTAGAATGAATATCAGGGTTCTTCAGTAAAGGAATAGTTAAGTGTAATCTTGGCGATATCTCTTTATGATGGCTTCCCGCTACTACTATGTCTGTGATAAGTGACTCCAAAGTTTAACTATAGCTTGTTTAGTAGAAAAAAGTTGGGATAGAAGTTCGTATCAATATAGGTAGAGTGGAAAAACTTTGAATATAACTTTTTAGCAAACTGATTAGGTCCAGCATGTTAAGGAACACGCCGGGCAGTCTTTCCACTCTACCATATGTATTTCACAGCCAAGGGGGCAATATCGGCTATTAAGCGTGTATACAGTTATAACGCCCCTTTACATAGTCCAACTCAATGCATCCATAAAATGCTATGCAAAGGTTTACTCTCTCACCTTGGTTCTTGCTTTTACTTCCCTAGAATCCCACCAGCCTTGTCGATCCTGCCTGAGCAGCCTACTCCAGAATATTCCTCTGATCGGACTAACGTCACCTTTGAATATTTGTGCTTTGAAGTCACTCTTTGATGCAAGGAATCAGCCATTGATATTAGAGTCACCTGGTGTTTATTTAGTTAACAGTCTCAAAACAAACTTGACTTCAAATTCAATTTGCTGTGACCAAAATAACTGGCCAAACATTTTGGGTTTTTCAGGATTTGCAGCAATTATTTGATGTGCTGGTTCGGTTTAAGAAATTTTACAGGACCACAGGCCAGCTTTTGATATTCAACAACTCGAATTAGAAATGTTTTGAATTAAGTTGCAGGTAGCATTTGTTCAAACTATGCCATGTTATTGACACCAGATTAATTTGTTTATTAAAATTAATGGTCATGATTGAAAAATGAGTTGTTGAAAAAATCCAAAAAACTAGTATAAACTTAAAGGATTAGCAGCGCACCGCATTCTGATGAAGTGCAACTTTTGAGACTAAGCATTTTTTCATTTTGGTTTTATACGCGCCACCGCTGGTTTGCAAACGCTCCTAAAAGCATTTAACAAATGTTTACAGTGATGCAACGTAAAACTTCTTCAAGTGTAGAAGTTTTTAGCTTTGATTACGTAAACATCGAGACAAAAGTAAAGATTAAAAAAATGTTCAGAAACCTTTCGTTTTTTGTTTTATCTTTACCTATTACACAAAATAATTCAAAGATAAAATTTTAGGACGGAATTCTTAAATGTTATTGCTTTTTTCGCTAGTATGATGTAATGTGAAATCATAACTCATTTGTAATAACTAAAACAAATTGCGACTTGAAAAGGGACTAACTTCCACCGCTACTTAGTGACCTGGCCTCTGTTCCTCTGACGTAATGCTTATATTTTGAAAAAACATGTTTGGTATTTGCGATGGGGCTAAGCCACGTTTAATCTTGAAACCAAAACTTGCTCAATGTTTCAAAACAGAAGACATCAAGCAACGAAGGAATGTTTTAATTCCCCAGAACAGAACATCGTTAGGTTTGGGGCACACTGCAAACGCTGAAAAATTGTTCAGAAAAAGAAATCTACATTTTCGATCTATCTAGCCGATCCTGGTGCATTTGAGGCAGTCAATAACTATATGGGAGCCAGGCAAACAGGCTAAGTTATTCTTAATTGTAGATCACAAAGCGGAAAATTAATTATAGATTGCTGCTGCTGTGATTACATGCTTCGAGAAGTCCGTTTTCTTAAAAAAACTCCTTTATCTTAAACGCTATTCCGAGAAACCAGCAACTTGTGTAAGTATTAAAATCCTGGCCTGGCTTTGGAAACAAAACTTCCCGATTCGTTGCTGCTTGTCTACAACTGTTGTGTCCGTTGTGAACGCCTGCTGTAGATGATTATTTTGGACACTCAAGGGGCATGACGTAGCGGCGAAAGGCCTTGTAACAAAAAATGGAAGATGAGCTTTCGTTTTATAAAAATCCTTTGCAAAGCGAGCCAAGATGATGTCCGGATTTTTACATCTACGAAATCAGGTGTTTTAGCGCCAGACCAAAAAACTCTCAACCTAATACTTTACTGGCTATGAAGACCACTGTTGTTGCTAAGTGACGAACTAGCACGTAATATAAACAACCCTTCACTCTTACAATATTATAGAGAAGAAACAATGTTTATAATTAAATGCACCACATGACAGATGTTTGATAATTTTCCAATGACTCCAGAAATGGCCGCTTTGGTTTTATTTTACTATAATATGATGCTTTGCATTAAAACTTTTTCCTTTGAAGACTCTATCAACAACAACTTAAGCGCCGTTACTGAATGCTTTAAAGAACGGAAGTGTTTTTTAGAATGCTATCACACCAGTCGAGATTTGGGTTCAGCTGGTATAGATCTTTCTCATGCTTCTTGAGGCAATTAAAAACCTGTGAAAAAACTGTGACACTAATGAGGTTTTCAAAAACAAAACCTACTCAAAACTATCAGCTGCAAATGTATGGATATTTGCATGGGATCGAGGCTGGGGGGCATTTGTCCGTCAATCCAATCTTCCGGTACGTTGCTCTGTTAAATTTTCAGTTTGTCAGTGCCACAATTTTCAAGGTTAAATTCCCAAATTTTCAGCACTTACTATCATTCACCAGCTATCTCAATTTCTGTAAGTTAAAAAGTGCTAACATCTGTGTTATCGAAGATAACGATTTGGTACAAATGAGTTCAGAAAAATTTTGTAGACACTTTAGTTTAAAGTAACCTCCAAACCTTCAATTTAAACACAACTAAAAATGGACATTGCTAGCTCGTCCCAGTCCTCCTTCTTCTGATTTTCAGGTTGCTTAGCTACATCTTTCAAAATGGCGGCGGTCTAGAAGATTTCAGTAAGGTTGTACGCTGACAGGGTACAACCGTACTTAAATCTTCCAGACCATACCAATCTTTTTCTGTGTAATGCAGTGTACTACAGACTAAAGCTTTACTCCAATCCTTATGTTCTACAATCAAACAATCAGCTCTATTTCCATGGCAACAATTCTGTTGACTTTACAACCAACATATTGTTATTCACTCTTTTATTGATAACTAGGCTATAATTCAAACATTTGCAAATCTTACGTATTTAATAGAAATAACTTAATCGTTTACTATATATCCTTTTTTAAATCAGTGGTTAGAGAACTCTCGTCACTTCGTTATAGGTAAATCTGACAATTCACAAATATATGTTTCTCGAAAATTTGACAATCACAGCTAAGGGCTGCTCGTTTAGATTATAATAAAAAAGTGTATTGTTAGGAATTGTATTCAACTAATGAAACTATCTTTCTTTAAGTCCTAAATGGTGTCTTGAAACAAACGCAATAGAGACACACTGTTGTTTTCTAAAAAGCTAAGCGTTCATTTGTAAGGAATAAACGTTTCTCTTGAGTTAGCGTTGTAAAATTGCCTCTAAATACTATATCTTAAGTTGTAAATTGACTAAGAAAACGTGGACTGGAAACTCTAAACCGTAAGAAGAAGATAAATTCAAATTTGAAGTCTGATAATCTAAACCAGTTGAATGGTATGAAATGTTCTTTCATAACTAACAAAAAAGCATTAAAATGTCCCAAAAGAAGGTCGCGTGCATTACTCTAGCAGTTCCATTTCTAAAAAACTTATGCCGAGTTAGATTTTGCAAGTTCTTTCATTCCTAACCACAGACTTTAAAAGGTCTGTTTCACAATCGTTCTTAAATCGGCATTTAAAATAGTTTTGGTTCATATCGTAAGGGAAAAAGAGCCTGGATTTACTGCTTATGCGAGCTGTGCTTCTTCGTTGATTGTTTTACGTTTGTTTTCTTTTCTTTCTTTACTTTTCTTGTGTCTTTAGCCTTAGGTTTAGCCTTGGACTTGATAAAATGCAAAAGTCGAGTAGCGGGAGTTTTTATTTTCTGTCCATTGAGACAGCACTTGTGAGGACAATAATCGGGGCAGAATGCAGCTTTTTTGGTGCAATGGACGGGACATTCTCCGGTTGGTAACTTAGGTAGTTTGTTTCGTTGAAACGGCCTTAAGAATCGGTTAGCCAGAGGATGGAAGGGTGGGGCCGCAATTCCAGGATGAAACATTTGTGGTTGTGGTAGCAGTGGTCTAGCCATCGGCAAAAGGGGTTGCGGCGGTGTTAAAGGACCCCTGTAGAATGGCAGCGGCGAGCTAGTCTGAGGTGATTTGAGTTTGAGGAATGGTGGTGGCCGAGCTGTCTTATGAAGGCCAAAAGGAGACTGGTACACAGGTACTTGCGGAGGCATACCTAAGGGTCGCTGGGGGTACATTACAGGGGGAGCCCTCGGAAGAACATTAGGAGGAGCCTTAAGTCTTGAGTTTATGTAGTTTCTTAAGAATGGAGGTGGGTTTTTCATCATTCTGGGTAAGGGAAGCGGGAATGGGGCGCGAGATTGAGGGAACTGTAGCGGTCCCCCAGGAGGCAGCTGGAGGGGAGGGATCGTTAGTTGATTACCCAGTGGGGGCTGTTGAAATGGAGCAAAATTTGGGCGAGTGTAAGGAGAAGGAGGAATTATTTTGGGTGGGTTCTTCATCATGCTCATTAATGGTAAAGGAAAAAGGGCACGCGACATCGGTGAAAACTGGGGAAACATATTTGCAGGAAAGGGAGGATTGATCGGCATCCGAACATGATTGGGGGAAAGCTTCAGAAACTTTGGTTTCTTTGACGAAGGAGCTTGTTTATCGAAAGCATAGGGTGATCTTAATGGTGGAAGCTGAGAGAAGATGCGTTGCATAGGCGGGAGCTGAGATATTATACTGGGAACAGGACGAACTGGCGGCACAGGCGGGATCGGTGGCCTAATGCCTAGATTTGGGTTGATTGGGGAAAAGGGCGTTGATGGGAATGGTGTAAAAGAGCCTCCATACGCCGGAAGACTTGGATTTTTGGCCATTGCAGGCGAAAGTTTTAAGAAAGGAGGAGGACTATTCTGCAACGGCATAGCAGAGGGATTGTTAAATGGTAGAAATGGTTGTGGTTGAGGTGTGAATGGCGGTGAACCAGGTCTGTATTGGGGAAAACCAAGGGGTGGGTAAGGTAGGCGGTTCTGTTGGAAAAGTTGTGGTATAAAATGGTTTGCCATCGGGGGAACTCTTCCACCCATCGCACCACTGTAAAAAAGTGGATTTCCCGCCACACCGGGAGACTTTGCTAACTTCTTTCCAGCAGCTTTCAGGTTGGGTTGAAACAATGGAGGACGTGCTGGGTATGCCTGTGGAGGAAAACCATAAGGTGTAAGCTGCCCAGCCGTACCGAACATTGGTTGTGCCACGGGTTTGTAAATAACTGGCTGTTTGATAATTGTGGGTTGACTTGGATAAAAAACATGAAGTGTTGGCAACCATGACTCCGTTTTCTTTTTCTGCTGTAGTTTGCGAAGCTTTGCTCGAGACTTTGCTCTCAATTTCTCAAATTTCTTAACTGTTGGATGACGACAAGATCTCTTGCTGCTTGGAATGCATTTAGGAACTTGAGGCCGTGGGAATACAAAAGGGCGTGGTTGCATTTGAGGGAACGGAAACCTATAGACCGGAGGCAGTGGAGACTTTGCCTGTCCCGGTGAGAGTTTGAGGAATGGAGGTGGCTTGATCTGCGATGCCATCTGAGGCGGGGGCATTGGAGGAGCAAATGGGTAAGGAGGCCTTAGCAGAGGAACTCTTGGTGGTGGAACATATTTTGGAAAGATTGGGATGTTGTATTGCACGTTTATTTTGTTCGGAACCATAGGACCAGCAGCGTTCAATGGCATCGGAGGAGGACACGGTCTTACTAAAGAAGGAACACATGGAATCGGTAGCCTAGGCGGCATGCCAAATGGTTGTCTGTTGTTAATCAAAGGAGAAACCGGAGGACATTTTTTGTTCGCCTTTGGAACACATGGTTTAAACGGCCTTGGAGCCATTGGAATAGGGAACCTGTTGGCCATTAGCGGTGTTCTTGGTAGGCAAGGGTTTGTTGGCGTCTGTATACAAGGATTAGCAGGTGGTGTCAATAGGCCAGGCTGAGAGGGAGGGAATCCAACACGAGGGAACTGAACAGGTGGCTGGCCATAGCGCGGAAAAGGTAGTTGCTGGACGGGATTGTACAACCTGGAGGCGGTTTTTGAAGTACAACAAACGGGATTGCATCGGGGAGTACAGGTAAGCGCGCATTGAGGCGAGCATGCTCCCATAGTTGCCGGCTCTGCTCCTAAATTGATCAATAACAAGTTTAAACTTTTAAAGGTGTTGCTGCTGAAGAAATAAAAAAAAGATATGGTATTCCTATTGCTTCACTATTGATAAACAAACTTGCTTTTTTCCCTTTCACAGAGGTTATTTTTTCAAATGTGTAAGGTTCATTCTTTGTGTGAAACTATAAAGATTTTTTTAAATGGTTGTCCCTAATGGCTTTATTAGAAATGAAACCTCTCTTTTCTTATCAAAATGTCTGCTCTGAGCGCCCCTTGATTGTCATTATGCAATAGTATTTTCGTTTTTAAAAACATTGAGTGCTTTTTCCTTTTTTGATGCACTAGTAAACAGTAAGTGTTCCATCAATCATTACATTTTTAACCTCGAGTATTGCGTTTCTAACGTTCTGATTGGTTCACTCAATCACCTCTCGTGTACCGAATTCACCATATACAGAAATTGTCTGCGTAGTGTTGCAAAGCTGAAATATGGTTCTCAACTTATTTCAGCTGCCACTTTTAAAAATTCGATCGATAGGTTTGGAAGTATCAAGAAACTTGATGAAACAATTATTCCAATCGCGTTTGTTGGGTATGAGCCGATTTACCACCAACTCGGCAACCACGCGCCTCTTTGTTTATTTATACCATCTCATATCCAACACGCATTCTTGGAACAGCTTTTAAATATGAATAGCGCATTTAAGTGTTGCAATCGGTTCTAGCTAGTCACTAGTAGACCAAATCGAAACTGTTCTCTTGCAAAAACAAATCTTGCTATATAAAAATGATATGTAGTGCACATGAGGTATCTAAAAGCAATGTGGTTACAATTTAAAGCTTTTACCTGGCTTGATGATTTTTATCGATGCAATCTTTGCTTTTTCTCCCAAAGGTGACGGCAGTTTAGCTTTGCTTTTCTTCAATGATTCTTGAAGAGGGACGGTCGGATCCGCGGCCATCTTTGGTCCAAACTTAAGCAACACCAAAGAAGTCACTTTTGGCTTTCTAAACAACAGCAAACCAAGAACACGTTTAACATTAAGCGTTAATTGAATTAGATATATCGACGAAAGAAAATTTTTTTAATATTGCTACGTTTGTAGCTTGATTTACACTTCAAAAAGCTAACAAAGAACCAGGATCAAAATCCTAGTAAAAGAAAATCTAATTTTTCTAGTTTAAGTTTGTGTTAAGCAAAGAAAAAGAGACACTTTGTTCATAAAAGTTAGCAGGGGAAAAGCCATTCCATGACCATGTTGATGTTGATGGTAATGTTTCAGCTGTCAACCGTTGTCCCTCTTCAGGTAATTTTGACCATCATCAACATGATGATTACCGTTTGATGACAACCATCATCATGGAATGGTGAGCATAACAACAAGGAATGGTTTTGAATGAAAAGGGATGAAAACCACCCTGAAATAACCGCTGTCGGTTTGACTAAAGATTCTTCTGTAACTCTGACTAAATCTTCGTTACAAATCTAACTCAACTTCAGAAAAATCACAACAGTCAGAGTATTTTACAGTTATTTATACTGTTCTTCCATGTGGATCTATAATTCCTTAGGCCTGGTGATCAATAAATCGCGTGAGCCCAAACATAGTGTTCTGTTAACTCCGACTTTATATATGATTCGAATATAAAAGTATTAGCTACAAATGCAAATGAACAATTCCAAATAGGTTTCTTGTATTAACTCTTATGATACAACTGTATGCCCTTATATATTCACTTATATATTCACTCCTCATACAATAAATGGAAATTATTTTACTTTAAATGTATACTTACGTCTTTGATTTCTTGTTTGCTGGCCTGTTAAAGGAGTATCCCGGATAAAGCACTTTAGGCAACAGTGACTGGTAATAGTCCTGGCCGTTACTATTGGGCAGTCGTAAAAGGAATTGTTATATTGAGAAAAAAATAATTGCTGATTGGATTTTGAACAGATAAAAACATTGCTTCTATTTCAGATTCTTGTATTTGATGCAGCATAACTACACTGATTGAATCGTGTACTTTTGAAGACTCCACCGTTAAATCATTTATAATATACGATGTGGTATTAAGTTGGGACCCTTTGACAAGGTTTGATCTAAAATATGCTTGTGCTATGTATTCATATATACATATATAGGTGTAACATAACCCAGTGTGATGCAATTTAGTGTTAAATTTGCAATAAAAACGAATTACACGGTACAAACCATAACTGAAGAAGACTATTATGGCTAGCCGAAATATTGTATGAGAAAACTTAAATTCTGCGTTGTATTAGCTATTCTTTTTTTTATTTACAATTAAGTTTGATGTAAATCGACGTATGATACTGCGATATGGTATCATAATTGCATGTTAAGCTGTGACATGTTATGTCAAGTAAACTGAGCCACATTATGTAATTAAGTTCACGTAATTAATGTTGTATGTGACGAGGTGTGGAGTAACAAAGTTGAAAACGCGTTAATTTGCTAATCTTACCTAAAAGACTCAGCCACAGCGGATACAAAAGTTTTGTCCTTTCCAAAGATTTTCATCAACTGTAACAGACAAAATTATTTCATGAAATAGTTTTGTCGTTCAAATTGACAAAAACTGGTCATATTTAAATTGGAACATTTAAGAGCTTTGGACTTTTCTAAAGGTCCTGAATTGCTGTTACGAAACTAAAATCTAATTGAGTGGTCAACACAAAAACTGTGTTTTTCTTTTTCTACACTGGCAAGTTCTTAGATAAAGGTGAAGTCAAAGCAACGCGGGAACAGATCAGTTCGAGTAGAAAAACATAAGGGTTTGCTGTAAAAGTGGCAAAAAACGTATACAGTAATGATGATAATAATAATTATAATGATAATAACGCTATAGATAATAATAAAACAACTTCTAGATATTGATTCTAGCTTTTGCTTCCTGTGTTGACGTTTAATTTTTAATAATTCATGATAAACTGTTTGGCCAAGACGCCAAAGTACCAACCGATTGCTCCATTTTGGCCTTCAGTTGTTGGAATGCTAGTGTCGTGGGAAGGAAGAAATCATTTATCCACACCAAATCGGGCAACTCCAGCTTGACTCGGTAAGTGGCAATACCTGAAAAGAAAGAAAACTACTGAGCTAGGGCTTAGTTTCGTACTTATCTTATTTAAGTTTTGATAAAGTAATTATATGTTCTGATGGGATCCTGCAATCTGACGGGCTGCTGAGAGGGTTGGAGTAACTTGTAACGACCCCGGGTTTTACAAACTTTTTTCCATTTTTTTCTTGCTCTATTTTGTACCGCTTTCTTGTTTTGAATTTCTAAATTAATTCGAAAAAATAGTATAATAAAAAACTCATCAACGTCATTCGCTTGGCCTCTTGGGCAAAGTCTCAGATCTCGGTCTTGTGATATGAATCTTGCTATGCTCGGTCCGTATGCCAAGTTGTCGGTCTGAGATTTCCCAGTAAAGACCTAATAGGAACGCATAGTCTTTTTTATCAGTTACGGGGTACACACAAACCTTTCACTAAGTTGTTGAAAAAGCCGACTAGCACTAACGCAGGGTCAACTTTTCAACCTATGTTCTTTTTTCGAATCTTAAAGAGAGCTGTAATTATGAAGTTGATAAGTTTCTTAGTTGAAAATTTGAAAAGCATTTTATAAAAAAATTAAACCTTTTCTTAGAGGAAAAATCACTTCTTTAAATTTGTCTCAACCCAAGAGTACCTTCCAGTGGTTGTTCGCACAAATATTGATGTCGTTCTCCACATGCATGGTCCACCATGCTCCCCATCATTGGCTGATCGGTATCCAGGGCAACACAATCTTCCGACTTAGAATTGCTCTCGCCCTGTTTCCAGTTGAGATAATCCACCCCAGTGCCGTCCGAGAAGGTGTAAACACCTTCCTTCAGGCGGTCATTCAGACCTATCCAAACGGGACCTTTTCGAGATCGCACTAAGGACATCAAAGGAGATTTGGTATTGATATTTGTATAACACTTTATTTATACCATACGATGTAGTTTGAAGTATTTTGATTAAGTCTAACAAAAAAACTGAAGACAGAACCAGTATTCCAATCTGCTGACTTTATTGCTATGATATCTACCTTTAACACGATTAATTTAGGAGTAAGCTAGTAAAAGAACCATACAACTTCCACAATTATCCTAGTGCAAAATTTTTTACAGATTGTTTAAGGAAATGTTAAAATTTTTTTCTGAGATTAGCACGCCAAAGTTATGATCAGTTTGACTTCTGTAAAGCTACCACAACTCAAATAACTCTTCCCCAAACTTCTCTCGTTAGAATATAGGATCGGGACAACTTTTTTTTTACCTGCAGTCTCGTGACTCAATCGGCAAAACGTCAGCTATTCATTTTTTAACATTCAAACTAACCGTTTTATACTCATTATGTGATAACTTTTAAACACGAGGTTCCAGTATAAAAGGGCCGAGCCCAGGGGCTTCACGCGCTCAGTTGCCAATCATCCGCCGTCGAGTTAACATCTATAAAGGTCTCTGCTCTCTGCCAGCTGTGGCGCGCTTTTTGATTCGCGTTTTATTTGCACTTAGATTAGTTTCGCAATTCAAAATATAGCAAACAATCTACAGTTGTGTAAAGCTCATTCTTGCTTCTGAACCTTACGGTGCCGTGACGGTATTCGGCTGATTTTACTTTTATTAGTGTTACAACTATGAATTTTAATTCCTGAAGCGAAGTTTCGCCAAATGAAATAACGAAAAAATGCGGGCCTCGATAGACTGTTTCACAATTTTGGTGTAAATAATCTCGAATTGTTGAGAGGGGGCTGTTTCTTTTATCAATGGCCGCCATTACATTTAAAAATTTATTCAAATTTCATGAAAAGGGTCGAAAAAGGGGCGGGCCTAACCCTTTTATACTGGAACCTCGTGTTTAAGGTAACAAACTCCCCCTTCCTTCAACTGTAGCATTAGTATCACCAAAGTAGCCTATTCATCAAGTGACGCTTTTCAACCACTTATTCATTATTTTCCCCAACCGTTATCCCGCCCCGTCTTTTATGTTGCATAATGGACAACCACCCAACCGTTCTTTCCCCCAGCTGTAAGAAAAGAATCAACCCCGACGCTATCCTTTACGTGGCTTTACCGACAACAACCGAGGTAACTGTTTCCCTCAAATACAACAAGCCTTAGTCCTACGCCTCACCTGGAATATTTTTGACAAGGAATTCCTCATGGGGGGCATGAAGGGATGCCAAAGTGCTCATATCGCGGGCGCACTCTGAAAGTGCGTTCTGCCAGGGCTTTCGGTCTGTGTGGTACTTGAAGCATTTACCGTAGACCTGAGTGTAGCCACTTGGGCATTGGGCTGATGGGAGAAAAGAAAATATTTGAATGAAGTATTATTGCAGCAAACATTTGTTTAGGGTGCTACAAAGCTCAAGAATTAAGACTTGTTTTTCAGCCTCTCAAAAAACATCCAAACTTGTGACTCCCGACTCCCCCAAGGGAGAAATTTGTCGCTTAATTAGTTATGCCACGAAGTGAAATTTGTGATAAAATCGCGGTCGTTTCATTGCTGTATCGGAACGCTTTGTTGTTTAGAAAAAAGGCCGGAACAGTCGGTAAGAATAGTTGGAATTTTTGTGATTTAATTTTGAGACATGTGTTGACTGAGTCACGTTACTCATTTCGCTTTAGAAAACCACCATCATCATCTTCGCTGGATGTAAATACTATGACTTATGGATTACCGAAGTTTGAACCGTTTGATGTTTGTCTGGAATTCGGATATTCAAGTAGTGCGTTTTCGCTGTCAGCCGCATCAGTTTATTAAAGTTTTGTTGAACACTATTGTTGCTACGTCGTGAGTGACAAAACTTGTTATTCAAATGCAAATGTTTAGAGAACTTTTGCTACCTTGAGCAACAAAACTACTATTTCTAATTTGATGTTATAACGCAATACTTGCCCTTGAATGGTTAAGAAAACTTATATTTCACAAATTTGCGAGATCTAAATAGAAAATTATGTACTGAAATGACTAAACCTTAACGAATAGATTAAACGATCTGCATACAATGAAACCACTACTACAATGCCATATACTTTAGAGTAATGCTAAGTACTTTACCAGCATTAAGTGTTGTTTTTCTTTTTTATGTTTTTGCCCTGTTCCTTTTTTTCTCGATCTCGTACGCTTTGCACTCCAAACATTCAAGTTTTAATTTAGCACATCGAGAAACTGTTAGATCTAATGTCTTCTTACACTTTCAATGTCTTTAGAGTTTTAATGATCCCATTTTTTATCGATATAGCATCAGAGTATCCATTACTCACCTCCTGGAATAAGTATGTAGACATCTGCAAAAAACAAAACATTTGTTAATGTAATACTCAATAATCTAGTTCTTGTTATCTAAGTTTGGTTGGATGAACAACTATTCAGGGGTTAGCAGCCAATGGAATGCAAAACAACAAAAGCACTACCACACGATGTACTTTATCATTCCATTAATTTCGTTCTCTTACCACACGGTGTACCTTATCCCTGCATGGATTTCTTTTTCTTAAGGTTTAACGTGTCTCGTATTCACCTATAAAGATTAAGGACAAAGATTAAGGGGAACAGTTACATTGACATGGTACCTACCTGTCGCCGAGAGGACATTAGCGTCAAGTTTGGAATTCTTGATGTCAGACTTGTCAAAATACACCACAATAAAGAATTTCCCTCTGGGTCCTCTGCCCACACCTACTCCCGCGTTTTGGCTCTCATCCCACAGAATACGAGCAAAGGCAACACTGCCATGCCCAGCCTTGGGTGTCGCCCAATCGTAGCCCATTACACTGCTGTACCACTTGACTGCGCATGTCTTGGCGACCTTGTCTTCTGAAGTAAGCTCAGTACATATTGATGCCCCATACTTAGATTTTGAATCCGTTTTTACTCGACCAAGCGCTGTGATAGTTGTTGCCCAGCGCTGCGCTTCCTTTGTGATGTCGTCGGAGTGCATCACGGGACCAGTACCATGCAGGCGGCGATATCTGTTGATATAGCCCAAGATCTCTATTCGCAGTGCCTCTGAAATGCATCAGTTGAACACTTGTTAGACTCTGTTAAACATCTTATAAGAAATGATAAGTCGAGCGGGGCGGAGCAGCTCATCAAGGAAGAAATTAAAGCAAGCCTTGATAAGAATGTAATTGTTTTAACCGTAAACATGGTCCTCTAGCCACAGTTCCGTATGTTTGAGGGTGCCTTTAAACTTGTTGCTTTTTTTGAACTGCTAGATATTAATCACAAGTCTAAATACATAATCTACAAATGGACTGAGCCCATCACTGCAGATGTGAGAATAGCACATTTTGAATCTCACCTTACTGTCACCTCGTTAATACGGTCACCCCGTTATTACGGCTAATTTTTTCTTGCCCGTAGGTAACCGTATTGACGGAGTCGCACTGTAATAAACTATTGTTACTAAATTTATTCTCATTACCAATAATTTTGTCATTATTACCATCACAAAAAAAAGAAGAAGGAAAAAGTTTGAGTTTAGTAACAGTTCTATACCTTTACTCTTGATTGTTGAACTTCCCGTTGGAGCTGTTAGATAGGAACACATTTCATAGTTAGGTAGTTAATATCGGGTTCTTGTTGTTATTAATGGTTAGTAGCTAGGATCACCTTTTATAACTCTCAAACTTTCACTTGTGTTCCAATGTTTTAGTAGCTCGTAAGTCTTACGAAGCAAAGCTTTAAGTCTTGTCTGATCTATCTCAAATATGCAAAAGATCGTTTAAAACGATAAGCTAAAAGGTTTTTGAAAAAGTATTATAAAACGTTATGATACTGTGGTCATCTTAAGGAACGCTTGAAAATTGCAAAGGAGTGTTATCTACAATTTGTAACAGATGGCTTGTAGAATATTGATAGAGTGGACTGTGATAATTCTCTAAGTACCTTTTAGTTTCAACTGGTATGGCTGACACAGGTCCTGATTGATAGTCTTCAAGTAACCACAAAATTTTAGATGTAAAATTATTTTTTAACTTTCAGCGATTGTGGTAAGGCAATTTTGAAATGTAGTTTAATTTTCTTGCAGTTATCAAAACATTTACTTTTATGAGCACTTGAAGCATTGCTTATTTCAATAACAACCACGTGAGACTAAGCAGATGTCTTGTTCTTTACCTGGACGCCGTGTTGCTCCTCCGCCACTCGATGGCTTCTTAGTTGGTGCGTTTGGAACATAACCTTAATTGACAAGAAAAAAAAAGAAAAAAATTAGCATCTATTGTAATACAGTAGCTGTTTCTTTTTAATCAAAAAGATAGCTGGATTCATTAGCTATTTGTGCCTGTGACAGTTGTTAAAAAGTATATTTTGAAGACACATTCGGTTGCGACATTCTTGATTTTATAATCAACTAGCTAAATACAGAAGAGAAGCTTAAAAATTCTATTTTGACTTCAACACTAAAAGTAAGAAGATTTGTGGTCGAAACAAATAGCTCCAACCGTTAAGTATGATCTGACACGCTGCGTTAAGAGAACAATATGTACGTACACAGAAAATGAACGAAGTTAAAACGTAACTAAACCAAAAGCAAGTAATGTAAGTTTAAAAAATATCTGTTGCTATAAGTAAAGAGAGAAATCATCTACTCTTCCAATAACTTTGTTCTTTCACCGTCAATTCAGGCAAAACAAACTTACGTTCACAGTTGATACCAGTGTATCTGGGGCGGCATCGACAGCGGTAGCCTCGGGGCGAGCGACGGTCAACTAAACAGCTTCCACCATTTCTGCATGGCCGACGTTGGCAGGGGTCAATGGGTGCTAAAAAATCAGTCTAGAAGTAAGAAACTTGGAACCTTGATGGGTCTCAACTTGAAATAAGTTGGTTTAGAAAGTAGTGATTTTGACTGTTTCTGATAAGGTAATTCTTGCTTTTAATGCAAGAAATCCGGAAAGACGGAAAGATAATTGATATCTTACGTTTTGCGGCACAACGTCCTTTGACAGACGCCAACTGAGCAGCGTTTAGAGCCATACCATAGATCTGCAGGCACGTGGCGCGGCCTTTAAAGACATAACGCATATACCTCCTAGATCTGAGGGAGCCCATTCTGACGGTGTAGTGTGTTGCCAGGAAAACTTTACCAATCCGTTTGCTGCCAACCTTGATTTGATGCGAATGTGAATAAAGATATAGTGACATAATAATAATAATAATAATAATAATAATAATAATAATAATATCTAGCGAGCTAATCGCCCTTACTTACAGTCATGGACTGAATTGTGAAGGACGCAGCTCAACGAGGTAGGACCGAAAGCATGTTAAGGCTCATATTGCTGCCGCTATACGGCCCATACATGACCTCGGAGCACAGCTCCACAGCCAGATAGAATTAGCTGGGTGGCGATTTTGTTGAGGGAGGAAAACCGGAGAGCCCGGAGAAAAACCCTCGGAGTCAGATTGAGATCGACAAATCTCAGCCCACATGCAGAACCCAGGACTCGATCCCGGGTCCACAGTGGCGGGAGGCACGAGCGCTAACCGCTCGGCCATCCTGACTCCCCGTGATAATTAATCCCCCTGTTTTTGACATTTCACTAGGGTGCGGACAACCTCCACATTGGTTAGCTAACCCGATTATTAGGCTCATTTTCTCCGTGATGATTAATCCCCCTGTTTTTGTACACAGTTTATGATTTTGAAAATAATATTTTACTGCAATTTTTAAACAAAATTGTTCCGTCAACAAAGAAAGAAATAGAGAAAACAACAGTCTCGTAAGCGCAACAACATAATATCCTAATGTAACTGAGATCCTTGTCTAAATCATAGAAGCAAAATAGAATAAACTTATATATGTTAGAAATTTGATTGCTTTATTCTTGGTTGAGATTCGGTATGCATTCTACGAAAGTATAACATGGTTACAAAATCACCAAAAATACCTAACTAGTTGTCGAATACCCTCGTTTTACACATGTACCTACATATCAGAAATCTAGAGCTTACCTGATGGTTGTTCACCCATAATGCCATCTTCCCAGAGTCCCAGTCATACGTCAAGGCGACATAGTACCATCTTCTCCTGAAGTAGTTCGGCGCCTTAAAGCGGTAGTGAAGGCTCTTCTTCAGGTAACCACGCCTTCCAAGGATATGTGCCATAAGAGTTCTACCCGTTGTCCAAATACCAACACCTACTCCGTCTGTTTTGTAATTTACCACTGGTCCCCTCCCCCCCAAGTAGTATATTTGCAAGGTTATGGTGAGTGACCGATGAGTGTCGATCTTGCCTCTTTTATAGTTTGGGAACTAGGACAAACAAAGAACATAGTTGGCTTTAAACAATCATTGACAAGAATTATAACCTATTTTTTTGCCTATTTTCAATTGTGAGCGACGTTCGGATAAACTAACAACATTAAGAGGTACATTTGAATTATTATTTTAGAATAACTTTTTTAAACAAAAGTGAAGGTTGCAAATAATTTTGCAAAAGATCAAAAGCAAAAAGAGAAATTATTACATTTAAGATAACCTGGGTCTGAATTCAATAAGGAAAACGCTTCGTCCATAAGATATATAATAAAAACCTGGAAATGAAATTGGGTTAACTAGTTAGAAAATCTAAGGGTTAATTCATTAGCTCTGCTTAAAGCTGTTAAGTGGTCAAATGTGGCAATTTGGTAGTACTTGAAGTGTTTTAGTAAGGCTTTACACTGGACGTCATAACTCTAGCTCCAAGTACCTCTACATAACTGTTGTATCTTCCTCTGAAACCAAACGATCCCCCAGGTCGTCCGTATGGTCCTGGAGCCATATAAATGTGTTTTGGGCGGCCTGTGGGTGCATGGTTACCACTGAAGTCCCGCGCTTGTTGGCGTTGGTTGAGAGGGTAGAGCGCGTAAACACTCGGTATTGCTGCAATGCATGACGGTACCGTTAGTCTTCAAAGTGTACCTACTGTTTAGCATCAGCTGAAATACTCGGCTAGTGGTTTATCTATATATATATTGCTTTCACAAACAAGCGGAGAAGTTTAATAATTCTTTGTAGTTTTTATGTGCGTTTTAAGTTTGGCCGAGTTTCGACTCTGCCGAAATATTATGTACATTTTAGTAGCAAACATTCTTATTGCAACTCATAATGAAGAGTTGAGCTCTGTAGCATGTATTCTCTTGTATCGTGCTGTATTCTATTATGTTTTGTGGCTTTTTGTAATATGTTATACTATATTGTATTCTGTCGTGTTGTTTTCTAATGTATATAGTTGTATTGTGTTCTGTTCTTTATATTGAATTGTGTGGTGTTGCGTTCTATTGTATTTTTTGTTATATAAATACATTGCATTGTGTGTTGTATTGTAATTTGTTGTATTGTAATTGTAATTGCTATTTATTGCAATGTATCATTACTGTTGTAACACATTCGTGTTGCAAAGTGTTGAAAACTATCTCGGTTGCATTGCTACAGTGGCTAATCAGCAAGGGGGTGATATATTTGAGTTTTCACGGGTATTGAATTGCTATTGTTTTCTTTTAGTTACATTATCAATACATTTTCTAACAAGCTTTCTGTGGAAGTGTATATGGTTTTATACTGCCCAACTTGGTCACCTAACCACTTGCCCTTCCCCAATCTCCTTAATTTTTTCAGGGTTTAAAAAATATAAGTGCTACTTTCCCAAATATCACGTTTTCTGGTTATACCAATTTTCAAGGTATCTTCCTTAGAAACCTAGCTATTTGGGAGTGACGTCATTACCTCCTGAACAAGCCGCTGCGGCTATTTTCGCTATTTTACTCTTTAGAGTTACAAAGGAGCTCGCCAGGAACACATCGCCTGATTTCTCTGTAATGAGTCTCAGTTCCCTAACATTCACGTTTCTCCCAATTCCAAGAGCGAACACGTGGAAGCCTTTTCGTCTCAAAGGCAGGACAGCCTTGTCCAGCGGTATAGAGTCACGTGTTTTAGTCTGGTGACCGTCGGTCATAACAATTAGGATCTTCGGTACTCCCTTTCTCGTGTGCCTCAACACAGCAAATGTCCTGAATTGATAAGATACGGGGGGTTTTTTTGTTACTAAACGCGTATAGAGTTAGTTTAAAAATATGCATGGGGCAAGAAATCGTGCGTTTTTGTTAATTAACAGATATGTCCAGGATTAGATTTACAAGCACTAGGGAAACAGTCACACACACAGAATTGATTACTAAATGCATCTAGAAATCAGTTGAGGGAGATTCTTCTAACAACACTTATTAACATGCCGGTATTGGAGGATTTAGATCTTCACTGTTCGTATATATACGGGCGATTTTAAATTTTTCATTCACCTGCTAGCCACTGGAACCTTGGGTAAGTGAACAAGTTGCAATCTATGGCTTGCTATTCTTTTTATCCGGCTCCCTTTATTTACATTTCTTTACTATTGATTGAAAATTCTTTTTACTACATAAGATTGAGAATACACGAGGTTTGTAGTCAGGCAAATTAATAATGAAAACCTAACTTGTTATAAAAACGGACGTTTCGGCTGACAAAAAGGCGCCTTCCTCAGCAAGGCAGTAAAATGCAAATAATCTAACAGCGTTCCGCTTGGTGTTTGCATAAAAGGTGTGATATACTGAATCTGGCTCGAAGGATTCTTCTATGTGTAGCAATGGTGTCTGAGTGCACTTTATAAATCTAAAATGTTGTTAAATTGTATACGTTGGTATTGCTATGTGCTCGTTTATAGCATTGTTATCGCTCATGGAATAACAAGCTTTGAGAACGAGTCTTTGTCTCCACGCCGATGATATTATTTTTCCAAGCGAAACGCCATTTGATTATATTTGCAGTCAGTTTAGCCTTGCTGAGGAAGGTGACAGTTTGTCAGCCGAATTGTCCGTTTTTATTTAAAAAAAAAGGTTTTAGTCAGTGTTAACTTTCGACGTTTTTCGTTTTAAAGAAGGAAAAGGAGTCACTATGTTTCCAAACAAGGTTGGATTATCTGCTCCTCCGTTCGAAAAGTAAATGGTTTTGCCTTGGTTTTTAGCATGTTTCCTAAGAAAGTTAACAAAAGTGAACAAAAGTTTGGAATGACTGAAAACTTTGCTCATAACTTTAGGTCAAAAAACCAGAACTTGTTTTAACCGTATTTAGTACATGTTTATATAAAAAGTCAAAGTCAGGAGTAGCAAAGCTTAGAAAAAAAAAAAGAGAATAAAAAGCGGTTTCGTTTTTACGTATTTGCTAAAGGTGTGCATGGAGGCGAAGTTACAGATCTGAAGCTACGGCTTGTGAGTGTGAGTTACTTAGAAATAATTTTTCAAACAATGTTAAACGGTAAAACTCACTTCAAAGCCAGATCTATCCTCGTGGTACCCATTGAATAACGAATGCGTCTCACATGTCTGGCGAAACTCCCGAGTGAAAAATGGCGCCTCAGTCCGAACTGCAATCTTACACCGTTGCTGTAAGTCAGAACTGCTGCGTGTGTTTTTCCTCTTGACAGACCAAACATCTTTGCGACACCAATAACAAAATTCAGTTCTCGCTTAAAGCCGTATCTTCCGACACTACCAGACGCATCCACGGCAAACATGAGATCCACGGCCCGCTTGCAGATGCGACCTGTAACACAGTGTAGGTAGAAAAGGACAATACTTTTTATTCTTTTGTTTTTATTAAGAAAAAACAGTGGACGATCTTCTCAGTCTGAATGAAAATTTAGTTCTGCAATTTTGTTTTAAACTTATTCTTAATCGACATTTTTGTTTATTTTTATCCGAGAAACCAAAACTTTTCTCAACATCGAAAGTTGCGCATTATTCCCTCCCTTTATGTTAAGTAACAAATTATGTAACTTGGGTGGACTTCCTCGCTTAATTGTTTATTGGGGTCCTCTCGACTCAACAATATCTTGTAATTTGAAAAAGTCCCCGGTACACGTTGTAAGTCCTCGAGCTCGAGCCCCAGCCAGACCACTGTGTTGTGCTGTTGACGACAAAAACACTTTAATCGGCTTGTTCCATTCAACATAAATGTATAAATGAGTACCAGCTTCTGCTGTGGGCTGCTAACCTGCGATAAAGTAGCTAACTAGAGTCCTGTCCAGGAAGAGCAAAACATTCTCACCCGCTTAACACTACAGAAACCGGGGGTAAGGGCCACGCAGACTCAAGGAAGGGTCAGCACTTTGGGAGATAACAAAGAGCTTAACTTATACATTATGACTCCGGCACGGACAAAACTGGTCTTTTATCAACCCCCGGTGGTGGGGGTTAGTTAATATGCAAAAGCAGCAGTTGCCACGCAACAAGCAGCCTGGCTGCTAAGCTGGAGTCTCATGGCGTCGTTTAGCTTTCAATCGATCGCGAGAAGAGTGTTGAAAATATTAACTCTGCAATTCCGAAAAATCCGTCTATATTATAAGTTTTTTTGATTATTTGAAATTGTTCTTTTAAGAACAAATTTATTTTATGGAAAAACCTCGTTTGTCATGGCGGTTGAAGCTGAGTGCTACCCAAGCGCGTGGAAAAGCACGAAAGACCTTGGATGTATTTTAAAACTTTAGTGGCTCTTGAAGATTTTGTATTAAGAAAAAAGTTGACCACAAAGGGTTTAAGAACACTATTGACAAGCTATTAGCTGACCAAGGTATGTTTATCGTTTGATTTTCTAACCGACCATTCGCTTGGCATCTGTAGATTTTGCGGGTCAAATGTAGAAATTAATTGCTACGCGAGCTCATACGTTTACGTTTTGTTGGTGTTACCACTCTTTGTTAATGGGTTTTATGTCAAGAGTTGGACGACGATTGACTTAATGACTTGAAATTCGTTGCCAAGCGCGTAAAGTCGATGGTCGTGACATACTGGACGGACGAAAACAGATTCTCTGTGTCGAACTTCTACCTCTTCGGTAATTTGATCGGTCGTGTATTTGCGGCCATGGAGGGAACGTTACTGTAATGGTTCCGTCGTCTTTTTTAATGACGACACACGCAGCCCATACTCCGTCTCCATCTACGGCTCTAAATGATCGCCGATTGAGTAGTTCCTGAACATTTTCGATTGAAAACGTAAACTTTTATGGTTAACTTCTCTTCGCTTTTTCAAACTCGAACAAAATCGAAACGACGCGCTAGAATAAAGCATGCATTCCTAGCTACAGCAAGAGCCAATCAGAAGCGCGAACATAACAAAAACTTGTGGTGCCCGCAATTCAATGCTCTGCGGCTGTTACCATTTGAGAAAGACCAGAATTGTCCGTGGTGAAGTCGTCATGTAACTTTAGTAGGGACAATCGAAAACAAAGTCTCTTTGAATACTCAGGCTTTTGAAATTGTTTTATTGTAAGCGGCTGTTTAGTGTATAGTTAGCTGGAATTTTACCTCGCGCTATTGCTGAGTCAGCAGAACTGTCCCAGTGTCTGTGGCGGCGTCTGTTGAATCCGCAACAGTCGCTGAGTCGGCTAGGCGGACCTGGGCGGTCACTAGACTCTTCGGCTTTTCCACAGCATTCGCTGACCGCCTGAAGGTCAAAGTCGTCCATCTTGGCTAAATTCTCTGGGGAACAACAGCTGTTAAAAGTTTCTGACAGTGTGAAACATTGTAGTACAGCTATCAGGATGAGCAGGGACCACATTTCGTTGTGTGTTTTTGGCTTCTACCTGCAAACACAAAGTGAAAAAAGCTTAAAACTAGACCAAACTCGCATCCAGGTTTAGAAGTTTAAAGATATTTGTTACATAGATAAGAGTATTTTACTGTTAAATATATTATTCCCATATCCACAAAAGTGAAGATATCGCTGATGTCATTTTCTTTTTTTATCTATATAATAAAAAAATCATGCACGTTTAATTTGCGCCACACGTTCACTTGTGAAGACTCTCTTTTTTTCTTGTCATGAAGCCACAGCCGAAACTTTGGGTATACTTCGATAGCTCATCGAAATCTTTAAGCAAGAGTAGCGGAAATATCATTCAAAGACATATTGATAAAGAAAGACTTTTTATAATGTCGTGCAATACTTTGAAGTTTGGATAAATTTAGAAAACTTGAAATGTAATGCTTAATGACTGTCTATAAAAAGAAAGAGATTTTTAATCACGGGTGAGTGTACATAGTGAAACTACGTAACTATCTCACGGTGATACAAAGCTGAAATATGGTTTTGAACAAGTTTTATCTGTCGTTTTCAAGTATCGGTAGGTTTGGAAAACTTAAGAAGGTTAATGAAACGATTATTCCATTCGCGCGTGTTGGATATGAGATGACTTCTAGCCAACTCGGGGCTATATAGCTACGCGCCTCTTTGGCTATTTATACCAACTTATATCCGACGCATGCTTTTGAGACAATTGTAAAATATATTGCGGAAATTAACCCCTTTATTTTCGACTTTGTTTTACAGCTGTTATTCACTCAATCATAAATTCTAAGAATGAATGGACACATTCGAGTTTTATCCATTGTATCCATAGTTTAGCTTGTGGATAAAAAGCTCTGAAAGGTTTAATCTTTGAGGGTTTGAAGAGACATCCGTGTATAGCTTCAGTCAAGAACTAAGTGTGGAAACTTGAAAAAGCATCATTCTATTTTACTTCGAGGCATTCTGCTAGCTAACACACAATATTAATTCCTTCAACACAGAGCATGGATACTGCAACAATAAAAGGATTAATACAGCTTTGTATTATCAAGATTTTTAAATGAACCCCGAAAAGCATCTAAACAAAGAACAAAGAACATTAATTTAGATTACAAAAGAAGACGATCAAATGGTGATCGCTCGGAAAACGTCAGAAAACGAACAATCAGACAGACTGTGTAAATACGGAGTGTTAACTTGTGTCAGTTCAATGTAGGACGTCTCCACAAGCTTTAGTGTAATGTCTAACAAAACGAAAAATCAAGTACTTAATTTTCACGCATAACTTCAATTGTTTTTATAGCGGCTTTCAACAATTGTCCTTCTAAATGAGCGTTCAACTAAGAATACATTTTCGCTTCTTGAAGAAACTTTTAAAACATAAAAAAAAGAAAAGGAGTTTTACTATCCTATCAAACAGAACGTACCTTTTCCGTTTTTGCGATAAAGTTTTATCTCATAGCTCCATTCTCAAGCAACGGTTTAATTGAAGACTTAACATCAACTCAAAGATTTGTTTATTTTGAGAAGAACTTTTGACCTGTCAAGTTTTCTTAAACTCAAACACGGATAGGACATGTGAGTATAGATTTACACAAATTTGACTGGTAAATAAATGATTTATTATTCCTTTCTTCCAGTGCTTGATTTTCAATCCTTTTACCAGTACACGGCCGGTAAATTTTCGTGCCCTCATTTTATTTCCGAAATACGTAAATATTACTGAATTGTTCCGAAACTAGAGATGAGCTGTTCAGGGAGCTATTTTATAGCGATCCTTATTCTAACATGTTAATTTTTCAGCCCCTGCCTAGCTTCTCCTAACATAACTCATACAAAATGGGTCATTTCATTTTTAAACAAGAGGCTACAGGTATAGCCTTCACTCGCGGCCCGTGTACTGTAAGTAGCGAGGGCAACGATGTAGAGAAAACAGTCGAAATTCATTCAAAAACCGTTCAAAAACACCTTCGCTTTTCCTTCAAAGCGGAGACCTCGTGGGCGCTGCAATCTGGGTCACGTGAGTCTAAAAGCTACCGACCGCGCATGACTGCAAAAAAGTCACACAAATAAACGCAGCCGGATTTACTACTCGCTCGCCTGACGGCCGCGAGTAAAAATAGAGATGGATGAAGCACAGAAAGCTCCGAAGATGAAAAGCAAAATTCTCCCTAACTGGTTGCAGGAAAAGGATGAGTCCTGGTTGGGAGAACTTAGCAAATCGCCATTTGACCTTTTGGAGGCTACAGGGTTGAACATTCTTAAGAACTAATTTCTAGAAGGCTCAATATTTTTCCTCCCAAATAAAACGCTTCTTGATTGTTTTACAATACATCTTTAGGCGAAACTTAAACCAACTTCAAATCGACGTTTTTCACAACTTTTCAATAGCAATACACAAGGAAATTATAAAACACATTTATTTGTAAGCTCTGGCGGAAAAGTTGCTGAGTTTCCAATGTGGCTAATTTCAGTAAATAACTGACAAAATTAAACAGTCAAATAAAGAACCAATCCAACAGGTTGCCGGTCGAATGTTCCCCGGTGCGATTGAACAGGTTCGTAAGTAAACTGTCGTTCGCTATCTTTTTTGTTTATACTTTTGGCTTGTTACTCCGGCGTTCCCTGGTGCGACCGAACAGCTCTAAAAGTATAATGCTATTCCTAGATGATGCGCTTGGTAAAAATTGTTCTTTTTACCACAAGTTTCTTTTTCTCAAAAGAAAAAAGTTTCTGAGTCCCCAACGGGATAGCATAGCCGCTTAATTTTTATGCAGCCGTTAAATTGGCCGAGCGGAGACTGGCGTCTGCACGCTGGGTAGACAAATACCTGGCTGTTCCGTGAACAGAACCAAGTTAAGTGACCTGTTCCACTTGTGAGTTCCTGTAGCTCAGTGGGAAAGCGTTTGACTGCCGTGAGCAGACGGTCATGGGTCCGATTCCCGTTAGGGACTTTGAAGTTGTGAGAACAAGAACAAATCTTCCACTATAAAGCTATTCCCTATGAGTGGAGTCCTCAGTGTATAATATGCAAGAAACGATACTGATCTAATATTGCTAGTCTACTTCTGTCTATGTACTGGGTTTCTGTTCTATATTTGAAACGTGTTAAAGTGTAGGGCTTGTCCGAATCAACTGAACATTAATCAAAGTGTCCGCTCCGTTGTCTCATCAACGCCACCTGTTGTTACCCTTCTTGTTTTATCTTATTTCAACCTTTCATTAATTCAACAATGAGATACAACTTTCTTTAAATCGAATTAAAAGACAGATAAGAAATCGTTTACTAAACGCCAAAAACAACACTTATTGCTCCAGCTGAAAACGAAACGCTTCTTTTCATTTGGAAACCGGACGAGACGCACATGAAATCAAAGTACAAAAGTTTGTTTGCTCGAATATATAAAGTTTGTTATGGAGTATTAAAAAACAAAGTTTGATTACAACACATTTACTCGGAGATCATTACGACTGAAAACAACATTGTTTTTTGTGAGTCGCAAATTGACTAGAACGATGTAGAGAGAAAAGGTTTCTATCTATTGTACGGTTGTCTCTATTCACCAATAATATAATACTGATCTGTTCAGATCAATAGCGTTTCGATTGCTTTGTTTGAATGGAGGAAAAGGCAACCTTTATCGGCATTTACCAACGATTATTTTTTTGGCGCTCAAGACCTTCTGCTCTCTTTCTTTGTTATTGTTGTATTGTTAAAGATTCCTATTAACTTAGTACTCGTAAGAAAATAATGATAATGATGATGTTTATTTATGATGATGTTTGTTTATTCATACCTTTCGCAGCTGAAATACAGATATGGTCAGATTACATTACAATATCAAAATTAACTCAATTACATACTAACTTAATGTCAAGAGTAACTATATTTTACTGTTGCAAACTGCTCACGACGATCGGTGTTGTAAACCACTTTTCTTTAGGCCTTGCCCTTAGATTATACTACATTTTATTATACAAACTGGTCATTGTAAAGCACCTTTGAGCATTCATTTGGAAAAGGCGCTATATAAATGCACCACTTTACCTTTTTTACCTTTATTACTAACTCCAAATTAACATAATTACGTACTTAATTAAAGTAGTGTCCATATTTTACTGTTACAAACTGTTCAAACCACCTTCTTGAAGCGAGGCCTTGGCCTTAGATTATACTGATTGTTCATTTCCACCAACTGACTTTTAACAAGGGAATAAGCTCATCACATGCAAGAGATCGGCGTTCCTCAAGGGACAAAAGGCCTGACAAGAGTACAATGCATTGTTATAAGAAATTGACGGATATATAATTGAAAGAACGTGCTTTTGAATCAATTCTAGTGCATTTACAAAATACTTAGGAATATTGGCAAAAACTGTACAAGCATATTCAGTTACAGAACGGATCAGCGAGCAATAAAGCTTGACAAGATTTTGTACTTCCACCCCACACTTTTTAAGAATTCTCAAAGCATACAGATGCCTGATGCAATTCTTGATCACAACATCACAGTGGGCAGCCCGTGTGAGGTCATCTGAGATAACAACCCCGTGTAATGACGGTTCATGGCCCTTACATGATTTTAAGCTTGAATAAAAGTACTCTACCCTTTCAACAGTTTTCTCTAAGATCTGGAATGAATAGCGTCCTGTCAGTGATACGAGATATTTCCTTTTTTAATTGAAGTTTGTTGTACAGTTTGCGGTGAACGGGGGCGAAAATGCTTATAATTCACTTAATCATTAAAGCCCTGTTAGATGGGTCCCGGAAATAACGCTCCTGGATGCAGCAAGAACGCAGTGACTTTCCATCAGTTGTATGTTACAATGAAAAAATATGTTGGGCTTATGTGCTTCGTAGATGACTTAAACAAGTTATTTACAGATTTTTAGTATATGGGGAGCAAGAAGCCAGTAATCTGATTGGCTGCTAAAAGGGGAAGATAATCTTGGAACGCTCGTACATAAAGCCCTTGTTCTCGGGTTTCCAATAAAGCCCTCCTTTCGGGTTATTTACAACAATTATCCCAAGAGCATGTGTTGGATATTCAATGGTAAATAGCCAAAGAGGCGCGTATCGCCGAGTTGGCTTTAAATCATCCGTATCCAACATGCACGAATGGAATAATTATTTCAGTAAATTTTTTGAGTTTCCCAAACCTATCGTTAATTGAAAATGTCAACCAAAACTCATTCAGAACCATATTTCAGTTTTGTAACATTTCACATTCATTTTCCATATATGGTCAATTCGGAACATATGAGCTGATAATCGAGACTGAACGCTAAAAACACAATATTCGAGGTTTAAATATTTGATAACAAGCGTTAAATGTTTTTCGTATACTTGCATTTTCATATCCAAATATCTCTTTATTTTTTTTTTGAAGCGTGCAAACTCAAACCAGTTTCTGAAAAAACACCTTTTCTATATAGTTTCCTACCATTTTTTTATGTCACTCTCCCATCGCAGATAAGTTCTTAACAGAAGCTCCTAGTCATTTAAACAAACCAAATCGACTGGAACAAGAATGTATCTTGGATGAGAACGCAACACAGTGGCCTGAACGTGTTCGCGACGCGAAGGCTGCAAGGCAAACACACTAGCCCAGTTCCCCAGCTTCCTCCCCGCCCCTCCCCC
>JAOBAT010066095.1:0-23398 GCA_026413305.1 Hydrozoanthus tunicans
AACACCCCCCCCCCCCCCAGCCAAAAATAACCGACGTGCAGCCCTGTTTTCAGAACATAAGGAGAGAGTGTTCACTCTGCTTAATACAGTTACTTCGAAACAAAATTATATTAAAAGAAAAACAAGAACATTTTAGTAACATTTTCAAAGGCAGGCAGAACTATTTGTGAAAACTGAATAGGCCCTTTTTCAGTTCCAGGTCCGGTGATAAAGGTAGACTGTTGGTGCACGTTCTCAGGGTAAGCCTCGAGCTGAACTAAAATATTCACAAATTCCAGGGAGAAAATGTGTTATTCCCCTTTCAGTGTATTGTTTTATTTTAAAGTTCAGTTCCTCCACAATGGAATTTGTGAGTATTTAACTTCAGTTTGAGGCTAACCCTGAGTAAGTGTGCTGAAAGTTTATTTTTATAAACTGCTTGCCTGGAACTGGAAAAGGGTCTACTGATACTAAATTTGTGTAAAATATTGACTCATGCCAAATTTTTTTTAGTTGTTAGTTTTACAAATCCTACTGACCGTTATTTAGTGAATTTTGAAAAAAAAAAACGAACGTATTCGAGCAGTTCTAAGGGGAAAAAAAACAACTAGTCTAAACATAATGAAAAGGATCCCATTGGACATGTGTGTCTGTCACACATTAAGAAAATCACTGATCAAAATCTGAAAATTTCTGCATAAACAAAATATTCAAGTCTGTTTTAAACCCACTCGCAAAGTCAACCAGTTTCTCTGACCCTACTCCCAAAGCTTAAAACAGAAGGAATTTATGAAAAAATCACTAATCTTTAGTACTTGCTACAATAATTATTAGTCAGCACTAAAGTTAACCCTTTAACCCCTAAGAGTGCCCAAAGATGAGTTTGTAAATTCTCCCAAATTAAGTCCATAGTATTCCTATGAGAAGTTTGGGAGAATTTCTTAACTCATCTTCAAGAGTTTTTGGTGGATGATTAAATTTCATGTTCTCAGCACTAACCAGCTTGTTTTCTTTTGTTTACTGAAAGGAGAATTTAGATGTTGACAAATGCCTTATGGCTGAAAGGATTAAGGTTCTACGCCCTATCCCCTCTCTCTGACTGGTTTTATGTTCCATGACTTCATCCACGCTTTGTTGTGTTCCTGTATATGTAATTTCATCTGACAAATATTCATTAGAAATCCTTAAAATTGCTAAAAAGTTATGAGTTGTTGCTAATTGTTTCTCAGATAAAATTGCTAAATTTAGTAGTTGCTAAAAATAGTAACCTTAAGGTAATAAGGATATAAAACTTTTAATAAAAACAAATATTATTGATTTTCGAACTATTTACTTGACGTTTTTTTCCCTAGTAACATAAATTTTTACCTAAACTTAATAATCAGTACTGATTTTCTTTTTCTTTTCTTTTTGCCTTGAAACCTAAAATCTTAGTAAAGTAATCTGTAAAGCTAAAAACTAAACAACTTTGGTCTTATATAAAGTTAATTCCAATCAGGTTACAAAACTAGTATAACTTAAAATGGGAAAGAACTCACTTTCCACAGGATTAACAAAGATGTGACCTTCCAAGGCTGGTTGAGCTGTTGTTAACCACAACATCAAGGTGTCGCTAGTTCCTAGGCTCACAGCAACATCACCCTTTTCTAACCTCATGCCTGCAAGGGATGCTGGGTTATCTCCAGTGAAGGCAACAACTTTGCAGTCACTAGGGAATCCATACTGATGCACCATGTATGATGAAACTAAACCAATCTCAGAGGATGAAGCCACAGGACTCCCCAGCTTTTCTCTTAGTCCTGGGCCACAGGCCTGTCACAAGAAATGGCTTATGTAAAACTTGATGTTAGAAATGAATAATAATAACAGCAAAAAATCAATAAAATTGGAACAATCATAAACTAGTAAAATGACCAGTTTCAATGTTCAACACATTGGGGGCCTGCCTGACTACTTAAACTACTGTTTAAAGCAGCCTGTTCAAAAAGTAATAATGTTATAAACAATAACAAGAAGAACAAAAACAAGTAAGAGAATAAAATATAAATGTTTAAGTAACACATTTCTGAAAACTTCTCTTGTGGAAAATTCATGCTACTGTTAGATTAGTAACATACTTGTGAGATGTCAACTCTGACAAACACACAGTGTATAGTATAAATAATCAGTTACAGCAGGGCAAATTTGATAGTCACTAGAGAATGGTAAATCTGAGACTGTCCAAGATGGCATTTTTAAAATCCGAGCCCAAGACTTTGAAAATCAATGAATTATTTAAAGCCAAGACAATATGACAAAAAAAAAGAAAATAAAGACCAAGACTAAAATATTGAAACACAAAACATTTCAAAACATTTCATAACAAAATTTCAAGCAAAACAGAGATATTATGAGCTCTGCCAGAAAAGCTGAGAATGCAAGTTAATTTTTGAGAAAAACCGAGACTGCCAAATGGACAAAAGGCAATAAATGTGAGACCTTGAGACAAGACAAAAAACAGTGACAAGATCTCAAGAGCTAGCCGTGTTTGCAAGACTTTTTTTAAAAAGGATCATTTGACAGAGGGAAAATATTTTCTCTGAAAACAACAAATGGGCTGTTTAAAGGGGAACTGAATTCTAAAATCAACATTTTTAAAATGAAATCGAGAACATATCTAAGTTCTTTTTGTGTCATGCTGATTTTCTGAGAAATTCTAGTTTGTAAGTGTGTGTTTCAGGTTGTTTGGAGTCATTGAGCGTGGGCGCTTGTCGACTTGTCAGTGGTAAACGAAGGTAACGTGTGATGTAGGTTACAGGGAGTGAGCGAGCGCATGACCATTTTTTTTGTCATAAGCTTGCTTACACAGTCAAGAGTGAAAGTTACAACTTATGTTATGTGCAATATCTCACTCCAATGATGAATTTTTGAAGTCCAAGCCAATTCTTACCCATGTCTGACATCATAGCCTCACTCTTGCTCTGCTTAACCCCTACTTCTGAGCCATGGGCACAATGCGGTAAGTAATGTGTTTTAAACTCGAATTTCTCAGAAAGTCTGCGCGATACATGGAATTTTCTAAAATATTGTTCTCGCACTCATTTAAAGATTTTGTTTGGCAAAAGTTGATTTTAGGGTTCAGTTCCCCTTTGAAATATCTATCACTTGACTTTGGTTTGAGCTCATTTAAAGAGAACAAATGTTGTTATGATTATTGTGTGCTCTCATTAGCAGGAAATCAGTCCAACGACTACCAATACTGAATAGGAAGTTATTGGACCAATTTTCTGCCAATAAGTGCTCAGGATTTGGTTATTGGACCTAGAAATTTAACTTGCAGTATAATAAAATGATTTCATGCCTGCTGTAAACTTTTACCTCTAAGCACTGTTCATCCCAATCCTTTGAGCGTATGTTCAGTAAGTTCATTCCTGAACCATCGCTGTTGTCAATCGGTGCATAATCTCCAATAAAGAGACTGGCAACGAAACTGCTCACAAGAGATATCCGCTCACAGTCTTCATATACATCTGGTCTTGTTTGACATATTTTTGCTATCTGGTTCCCAGTAAACCTACAAAAACACAGAAATAGGTTACTTCAGTTAATAAACTCAACACAGGGATAAGAACAAAGTGTAAGATTGATTTTTTCTCAATTGCAACTTGTTCAACTTACAATGAGTCACTCACTTTATAATCAATTTAAAATTTCAATACCTTGAACTTAATAAATTCTAAAGACTTTTAACTAGGTGATCACTCCTGCTAGATAGTTTACGACCCTTATAGCCAGCTCGCAAGCAGCTCGGTGTGTTTTTTGGCACAGAAAACTCACAGGGCAGGTGTTGTTGCCCAAGGGGGGGGGGGTACTCCCTATATTGGGGCGGTAGGTATGACATGCAGTCTGGTATTTTTGGGGGATTGTAAGAAGGAATCCAGTGTTAAACCAAGAGTCTGGTAATTTTTAGGGATTAAAAACACCAAACTATTATTGGACTTGATGTTTTAGCAAACAAGCTTACTGGTGAGAAGTTTTAAAAGATGTCCTTTGGTGAACCTTCTACTATGCATGTGCCTTTAATCACTGCATATCAGGTTCAGCACAACACAAGGGGACTTAGCGTCGACCCACTAGCTACCAAGGGGAAAATTTCAGCTTTCAATTGGTATTGGTTTTTGGGTAATTTTAAAACTGAGAGGTATTTTAGGGTGGAAAATTTTTATCCCTTGGTATTTTTAGGGTAATTTGGGGACTTTTCCAATGGTCATCCCTACCCTTTTGACCCCAGAGTACCCTATTATAGATTTGGTTGGTGAATCAATGTTATTAGGTGCAAAATCAGATGGTGAGTTTTCTGCATTAAAAAACAACATCCAACGTACCCCTGCAAGCAGGCACCTATAAAACTATGCACGTCTGTAGAAAATCATTGAAGGCTGAACTTTGAATAAAGTTAACTTGCATTGAGACTTTTTCCACCATGATCTGCAAATGCCATATACCTTTCATAAGCCCTTGAACCAGTTCGATCAGCTAATTTCTGTGCACCTCCAACTGATTGCTCTAAAGCTTGGCACTGAGTGACTGTACTAGAGTCCATCCATATTGGACAATCTTCAATAACAAACCAATCCTGAGAAATCAATGTATAGTTTATTTGTTTTTGTTAAAGTACATTTTTGGACAATAAACATAGTGGACAAATGATGTACTAAGTGGCCCTTAATGAAGTTGTCAACTCCCCCTAGATTATCCCCATTGTCTCTGAACAACAGTTACTGTTGGGAGAACCCACTTAAAACACCTGGTTTTTGCATTTGACCCTTCATTTTAAATAATATGCAATACTTACAGTTTGAATGATCTAAAAACTATCACTGTTCTTAGTAAAACTGTGATAGAAAAGACAGTTTTAGTAAGACTTTTGTACAACCTCTTATACCTTATAGTAATTAAACTTATATATTGTTAACTACATGTTGCATAATTAATAACAAATGTAACATGAAAAAACACCCTAAAAAGACCCAGAAATAAAAAGAATTTTGGCCCTACAAATACATTATAGCTCATTCATTTTACAAAAGGCAGGTTCTCCTAACTGCATGGAAAAAACATGCTACTTTTGTACTTTATATTTTTTAGCACTCTTAAGAAAATATACAGTTTTTCTAAAATATCATGATGACCTAAATATAACAAATTGCCAATTTTTACCCCTAAAAAAATGACAAACATTCCTATCATACCAACAGAAGAAGTAAACATGGCTTTTATCTTATAAATCTAGTATTTTGCTTTTGAGAATGTAGGGGAGGGGAGGGGGAGGGGATGAAGGGAAGCTGTCCTTTCTGGGGGAGGGGGTACTCTAATATAGTTGGGGTGAGGGTGTGCCACTAGGTTTGAGAAAGTCCTACCCTTTACTAGAGTAAATTCTGCAAATTTTGTGACTCCATACCAGAGTACCCATTTTAAATCTTAACACTAAAATAGGGTCAAGTCACACTGTGTGTCATAGAATAGCAAAAACATCTGACTCGATACAAAACCCCGGGTGTATAGTGCTCAAGTATTCTGGAATTCAATTTTAAGTTATAATTTACAGTTTTTATCTGCTTAGCATTCCCATTAAACTGGAGCCCATTCTATACCAAACTTCTATGGTTACTACACCCTATCCAAGAGTAAATGGGTTGAAAACCATACCCTTTCCAGCAGCACATACCTGCATAGCCAATACATGAGAGTACCCTCCCCTCACCCCCACCCCCCTGGGTCCCTTCCCCACTCTGCACATGCATCCTTGCATAATTAATCACTCAAAGAAAAATATTCCAGTATAGCCTGCCTCTGTTGTTCTTGTAATTACTAATCAATTACTGAGTTGATCATAAAATGTACATTTTCCTAAAAAATTATGCATCTGCATCGCTCATACACTGATATACTGAATTTTCTTAGTTTCTACAGTTATTTTGCACAATAATTCCACCCGCAGCATGACTTAAATAGCCTTAGGAATTCACAAAATTGTTTCATAACACTGTGTCAATAAAAGGTAAGATCCTGATATCATAGCTGTGTGGCGAGTGTGACGCATTTGTAGCGTGACATCACATTCAAATACATTAACTATTTGATTCTTGTCAAATTTATTGTTGTTTATATACCTTAAGCTGTTCGGAAATGGAAAGCCCGGGTTTTAACTGCCTCAAGATTTCTCGAGCTCCTTTGCGCCAGTATACACTTCCATGTTGTTGACCTGTTCCCGAAATTCCAGCAACTGACCCAAAATCGAATCCTTTCAACTTCAGACGATTCAGAACAAGGTCACACGATTTGAGCCACATAAGT
Source organism: Hydrozoanthus tunicans (assembly GCA_026413305.1). Classification (NCBI taxonomy): domain Eukaryota; kingdom Metazoa; phylum Cnidaria; class Anthozoa; order Zoantharia; family Hydrozoanthidae; genus Hydrozoanthus; species Hydrozoanthus tunicans. Next base: position 6,316 of record JAOBAT010066095.1, read on the forward strand.
GCGGGCGCCGTGACAACTAAACTATCTTCATGTTTATGCACACCGCCTTCAGTTCCAAACTCTGCCAGGTCCTTGTCAAAGTGAACAGATGCTTCTTCGACAATATTTAACTTATCATTAATAGCAAGAGCCTTCATTTGTTGTGTGCTCAAATCAAACCCAAGATACAAAGGGTTCTTGTCCGCCATTTTGGTTTTAGAGTTTTTTCTGCCGAAGTGTTTCCGAAGATAAGTTCGTACAACCCGAAGTATCCCCGAAGCAGCTCATAACCTGAGCATGTGCAAAAAGTACATATGGCGCACGAGTCGCGTGGTGCAGTGACGATCGGAGCGAGTGAGTTGATGTGGATATAAATTACTTTTTTTGCAGCGGTCGAGTATTTTGCTTCACTTAAGTTATTCGAATACTTTGAGAAAACCTCAGTCGAGATGCCGACTAAAGTTTTCATTGGAAATGTGTCGGAAGAAGCGACCGAAGACGATTTGAAAGAGGCCTTCGAAAAGTACGGCAAAGTCGTGCAGCATGCCATCATACGTAGTTTCGGATTTGTGCATTTCGAAAACAAAGAAGATGCCGAAAAAGCTATTAAAGAACTTGATGATACCGAATTTAAGGGCTCGGTTATTAAAGTCGAACTCTCGAAAACACCGCATAAGAACGGGAACTGGGTTCACAGGGATTCTGGCCGGCTGCGTGACTACGGACGCGATTCACGAGGCTGGTATTACGGCGGTCATGAACAAGACCGTTATTACGATAGCTACAGAAACAGACCGCCAATGCCGTCGCCTTCGAATAGATATCGTCCGTACGATCGTCCTTATGACTATTATGGCTATCGTGACTCTTACGGCCGAGCTTCGTCTTCGTACGATCGTGAGCGGTACTACGACGAATATTATGGTAGATCACAATACGATTATCCGGCGTCATATTCGGGCGATTACTCTTACTATACCACGCGGCCGAGATCATACCCTTCCAGCAGTGCCAGTGGCACTAGTTCTTATGAAACTAGAGATTACACTGCACCATCCGTAAGCTACCCCGGGGTAGCAAGCCAAACAACAACGGCAGCCACCACTACCTCCGAAAGCTCTCATCAGTGAGCATCACGTGACGTACTGTTATGATTGACAACTTGTAGATTTGGGTTCTGAGACCTTGCCTAAGTTTAATCTCTTGATTAGCATAACGAAGTTGGCAGGGCTGAGGTGTTGCTCTTTTGCACCACATAAGCTATTTAGCAAAAAATAGAAGTACCAGGCAGCATAATTTTTTTTACTCTAGTTGTTGACAGTTGCATTTTGCTACTAGAATGGCATCAAGTGCAATCTTTTTCAAGGTTTGTCTTCTAATCCTTTTGAACAACAGTCTCCAAACACAAAAAAATGGAAAACTTTCCAAAATAGGATATATGGTGTTTTTGCTAAACCATTTTGCTTTTCATCATCAAATACCTTACTACGAACAATTTGCACAACATGAAATTAATTTTATTAAAATTGACAAAGTCATGTTAACATTATTATGCAGGAGTTTTCTAAGCACGATAATTTTGACAGCTTTAACTTTCTGTGCAATAGTTTTAACAGCAATAATTAATATTTTTATTTGTATAGCATGTCAAAAACACTGGACCAATTCCACATGTTTGACTGTTTCTATCAAAAACTTTTGCAGCATCGGTATGTTGTGTGACTCCATCCATATGTTTGTTAATCAAAAGTTTTAAAAGGATCAGAAGTACAGTATACTATTGTACTGTTTTTCCTTGAATAAAGGTTTTGTTTTGTCAAATACAAAATGTTTTGTCTAATGGAGCAAATTTTCTTAAAAAAAATGGTACCTTCAGTATTGTTTTAGTTTTCTATAATTGGAAACATCAGCCCCTTCAAACCATTTTATATACCTTGATGTTAATATTCTTTGCATTAAGTAAGTGAAACCGAAAATTTAGTTCATAAGGTGTTTGATTTAGTTGGTTCCCGTCTTGTTACAGATGTCTTGTGATATTATATGTAGCACAAAGTTAAAGAATTTAGATGAACTCTGGCTGAAAGAGCTGAATCAAATGCAGCACAAAGTTTTATTTTTAGCAAGAATCAGTTTTAGTCAAACTGAGGTCTTTTAGAGGAAAACAGCTGCTGCAGTAACAGTTTAATAAGTTAGATAAAAAAATTGAGTTTGTTATTAAATCGTTGTCATGCGTCGGCCAAACCTCAGGTATTTAGTCCCTTCCATTTTCTCCAAGTGAAATTTTATTTTTTCATATAAAGAGATTGGCTTGAAGAACTTCACGATGCTCAAAGTCTACATTTTGCAATTATGTAAAAAAAAAAAAACACCAACAAACCAGCTTTCTGTGGTCACTTGCATGTTTGTGCTTTGCATGCTCACAATTCTTGCATCAATCTTGTCAAAAAAGTGGCTTGGTTAAAGAAAGGGTTGAACAAAGATCAGAACCATTGGAACAAGATTGAGGTTTGGGGAGCAGTAAGCATAGCATAGAACTATAGATGCATATTCGGTGTTAAATTCAAAATAATTATTACGACATTGAAAGTAAATGATGAGGTATTGTTTGGGATGCTGAAGCCACTCCCCCACCCCCTCCCTCTTGATGGGCCTGCAAAGAGAGCAAACAAATGAAAGTTGAAAAAAAAAATTCCCTAACTATGTTTTGGGATGATTCAGCATTTCTGTATCAAGCTTTGAGCACCATGATCAACAAATACACGGGCAGCAAAACTGGGGGGGAGGGGGCAACCTTTGAAAAAGGATCTCAGATTTTATAATGAACTGTTACAATAACTTCTGCATTGTGACCCCCAAATAATTTATTGCTTCTGCCACCCATGGAAGGGTGGCCACTAAATTTACAACTGTTCAAGTAAATGAGTGGGCAGGGGTGGATACAGGATTTCAAAAAGGGAGGGGGTTATATAATATAGTTCAGAGTGTTGACTGCCTTTCAACCCACTGTGTTTGCACATATTATTTTTTGCGCATCTATAAAAGTATTTTGCAGGCTCTGAGTTGTTGATTTATCTGTAAACTTGCAAGTATTTCGCCTGTTTTGTCGATGCTCAGTGACAAACTATTAATAAATCGTATCTATTTTTTTGGTAATATAAAAAAAGGTGGAGAGGGTGGTAATTTGCCCAATCCACCCCCCTGTGTCTGCCCTTGGTGGGATTCTGGTATGCACTATCTGCATGCAGGCTATGAGCACAAATAACTCAATTTGTTTCACATAGTACCTACAAATTTGATTTTTTGATGCTTTGATGGGGAAAAAAAGTCCAATCGTCGTTTCCAGCTTGGACGTCCAAACATGCCTACTGAACTTGACCCATCTCGGGCCTCAGTAATCTGCCAAGCAAAGGTTACTCCACTTTATACATGAAAGTAAATTTTGGACTCATGTCTATTGTGTCTTAACATCAATTTTATAATTAGGAATTAGTTAACTAATAACTATTATTCTGCAAACAGAGCTTAATAAACAAATACTTATTTCCTCAAAAAGGGACCCCTCGAATAATTCCCCAGCCCCTTTCATGAAGTTACAAAAAGAATGTTCATTCCTGAAGAAGTGTCAAGTTGTTAACTACATTCTCGTGATCTCTGATTTGGAGAAAAACAAAACTAATAAATACTGAGTAATCAAACAAAACGACTTTCACTGTTATTAACTTTCATTTATTTGCACTTTTTTCTCCCTTAAAACTCATTTTCATTTTTTCACTTGATTGTTTTCCCAACGAATTTCTATTAATGCACCCTCTCATTTTATATTTAATATTTCTACACTGGGACCAACTCCAGGAGGTATTGAGGACTCATTCTATAAAACAGTGCAAAAAATCACCTAAAAGATGGTTGAAAAAAAACATGATTGTAAATGTAAATTTTTTCTGTCAGCAAGTTTTAAAGCCCTTATGGAAAAGTTCTTTGTACTACTGAAAATCAAAAAAATTAATTTGGGTGTTGACATGTTCTGCGAGACTTTTCTACACTGAGCTCTTTGTGTAAGTCAGGGATACAAAGTAGGTGCTATTGGTTGTACAATGATAGCTTAAAGAGCGTGAAATCAAGCAGGAGTTATTGAGACCATGCTCAAACATGATAGAATTGTATCACACAAAATATACTGAATTTTCTTGACTACAACCCATGGGTTATACACAAGGTTAAATTTACTTTGTATTGGAGATGATTTGGTAATTTACCAGTGTTGGTTATCTGTTAGATTTTGAAGTGGATCTGGCTACAAGTATAACACTTGTAGTATATCATTCAATAAAACGTTCTGCTAGATTTAAACCATTGATAAATGTGATGGTGTACATGGAAGAACTGAATGAATAAGGGTGCTGGTTATACGCCAGTGGAAACTATCTGTTGGCTTTTGTTTCAATTCAACATAAAAATGTGGGGAAGCAGGTTACAGTCCAGCAAATACGATAATTAGATAGCAATGTGTGAAATCCTGACATTTCTTACTTAATTATTTTTGTTTGAATCAACTGTTTTACAACATGCTATACCACCTCCTGAGAATGCTAATTCTCCCCTTTTGTTCTAGCTCTTCTCCAGCCTTGAGGAATAAATATTTAATTCTTTATGAAAGAGGTATATCCCCTACATGTGTGATAAGTGAATTTTTTCCTTATCCAAACTGGATTTCTCAGCTTTCAACAGCCCCTCTTTCCAGAATCTTCCAACAATTAACTTTTTAAAAGGTTCTTGCAAGTTGCCAAATGTTATGTATAATTATATCTTTCTAAGTATGTGCACACTGTACAATTCTTTACCATAACTTTAAGCCCAGATATGCCTCTGACACAATATTATGAGATACATTCAGTCAGAAAATAATTAGAGATACTACATCAATATTACTCCAACTTGGAGTTAAAACTAACACTGAGAACTCAATTTAAGTAGAACTAGCAGCTCGATCATGTTTTGAAAACTGTTAGCTCAAAGACTAATTAACTATCAGTTGTCTAAAAGATTGGAATATAGTTGTCTATTTTGGACTTGTTTCTCTGTGCAATACATTCAGCAATCCATACGATGTTTCTGCACTCCTGTTCTTTCAGTCGGATATAGGCATAAAACACTCCAAAGTGGAACTGCTGCTGGAATGCAAGTGCATTCAGCTTCACCTGAAAGAGAAAGACATGTCAGTTTCAGCTCTATTAGTCCAGGGGTTTTGTTTTAGACCAGATGCAACGTTCAGTTCACATATGAAATTTATTTATTTACATTATAAAATCTGCAAAGGTTACCATTACGCAAATACATATGTAGTGCAGCTGCCAATTATTTAAAACAAATAATTTGAAAGGTGCAGTTACAAGTGCAAGTGTAAAGCACTCAAGTAAAAGTGAAACAAAAGGGAAAAAGTCAGTGGTTAAGATTAAGATAGTCGGCCAGGGCTGGTTTAAATGATTCAAGAGTCTCGTGTTCAGTCAGCTCGTCAGGCAGTCCATTCCATTCAGGTTAATTATTTCTTGAGTGTGGAAATTGTCAGGGAGATGACAGGACTCTGACAGTGTTAGTGACTTTGCCTTTGGATCTAATAAAGAAGATTTCTAAAGAACAGCTCTCTAGAGATATGGGATTTGCCTAACTGGAGGTTGTATTGGATTCAGTTATAACTAAAATGATTTTAAGTAACAACTGGCAAATCAATCAAATAAATCAAATTTTGGGACCATGCTTTAGCTTCTCTGAAGACCTTCCCAGTTAACTGTGGCCCAAGGAACATTAATTTTTTGACAGTACAGATTTTTGAAAATTCCCTGGAGGGGGGGGGGAGCATAACCCCATACAAGTTCATGCAGTCCACCAGCTGAACCAATGAGTCATGTTCTAGGGTTCACACTGAGAATGAAGAATAAAATGCCATGACTTTTCCACGACAAATTAATGCCATTTTCCATGCCCCAGAAATATTATGAAATCAAAGAATCCATTTAAAAAGAACAGGCTATTAATACTTCAATCCAACTTTAAATGACAATTCAGGGTTCACATTGAGAATTATGAATGAAAATTACTAAACTCATATGACTTTTCCAGGGCTTGAAAAAGCATTTAGTAATATTCCGTGACCATGTGACCCCTGATTACTTCAAAAATGCTACTGAAAAAACCTCTTAGTCCCAAACAAGATAACTCATCATTGCCAGTAATAATTATGTTCACTGATAAATTCCCTTACTTGAATAACTAATCCATGCCTAATGTTTGACAGGCAAAACTGAATACTTGACACAAATCTTAAAGATTCTTGCTTATTTGTTATATGTAGGGAGTGGAGGAAAGAAATGAGTTAACTACCACTTGGATCATTTTAATCCCGAACTAACCTCATACTCAAAAAATTTGTCTTCTAATGTCTTTTCTCCAGGGTTTGTTCCAGCTCCTTCAAACAACATCCTGTAATCCTGTCAAGAGAAACACATGGATTCAGTTTCCCTTCTTTAACCCACGTGTAGCTATTGACTAATCTAATGATAACCAGTGACTTGCTCCCCATGCGAGTCTCTGTAGCTCAGTGGGTAGAGCATCTGACCGTTAATCAGAGGGTTGCAGGTTTGATTCCTGTCAGTGACTGAGAATGTTTTCTGAGCTTTCAACTTGTGAACAATACTTAATTTTCTTAATTTTTTTTTATCTCTACTCATTATAACTCACACCTTTTCCAAGTTTAAAGGAATGTAGCTTAATTCAATAGGAGTGGTTTGTTCAATTGACCAGTTCCCATTTTTTATATACTAAATTTGGGGGACTTAAATATTTCAGGCAAACAAGAAAGCATCATGACACAGGCTCTTGTTTCAGCAGGAATTAACTATTCCAAAGAACAGCACTGCTATAGAAAATTAGCCCTTGAAACAGTCAGTTCTCTCCATTTGAAGGTTGAGCTTGTGAAGTACTGATAGAAGAAGTTCCGTACATTTTGGTGTTAAACATGTTTAATGATTAGAAAGTTAAAGCATAAGGAACAACACTGTGTTCAGTCCGCAAGTTTCAATATCAACAGCAGTCTAGAAGGAATTATCACTGAAATACTTACCCCATAAAAATCAGCCACAGTTCTAACTTGATCATAGTCATCAGCTTTAGCTAATCTCCCAAGGCCTTCTGGGTACAGCTTTCCACACCTTGGGTAGAGCTTGGACCTGTCATCTTTGCTCAGCTCAGTTCCAAATGAGTTGATGGTGATAATGAAAGCCCTTCTATCGGCTTCAAACTGTTGACAAGGATGGATTACACTGTATAATCTCATATTTTAACCTAGCTACTGTAAAGGGGGCAATCTTAATATAAAACAGCCTCCAAAACTCCAAGTGGTGAATTGCTAAATTCTCCCAACTACAACCTATATTTTCCCTGTTAACAGTTTAGGAGAATTTTGATTTTCATCTTTGGTAATCTGCAATGTTTGACCAGTTTCCATTTTTCATTACATAGTGACCTATTTCATATATTAGGCTAAATATCTAGATGTTGATAAACTGACTTGGGCTGAAAGCTAAAACATTAATTATCTTTTAAGTCCAAACTTTTCAGATTGTCTGTGATCCATTTACTCTCAATGCCCAATATGTTGTACTTTGAATTTTATCAACCTTGTCAATTACATTTTCATTTTTAACTAACACAACACTCATACCTGCAACACTTCACCTATAGTATGAAGCACAGAATAATGCAATATTTTTACCTCAAAAACAGCATGTTTACAGTCCAATTGAATGTGTACTGAATATGAAGGTTCTAGTTCAATACGATGTGTAGATGACTTAGTATGAAGTGATTAATTCTATAGGGACAAGATAGAGTGAATTGTCAACTCGATCAAAAGTCATGTCATTTTTGCACTTAGCCCTTCCATTGTCATGTTAAAAAGACTATACAGCATCACTCACCTGCAGGATAGGGCACATGACGTCTGCTGTTGCTCCGCCAAGCTCTTCACAGAACTTGTAAAATGACTCTAAGTATGCCTAAGATTACAAATTATGGAATAAAAACTATATTTATTTATTAGGTTACGAATCCAATGAAGGCTTTTTATAGTTTGAGGATTTCAAAAACACTTAAGGAGTGGCGCCACCGTGAGAGCAATATTAACTTAATACTTTCTTTTTACAATGTTTTCAACCTAACAAAAAATGAACAAAATATACAGCTAATGAGTATATTCAAACTTTTATAAAACCTCAAGTTGTCTAAGTCACAACGAAAAAAGATCATTTGTGATATCAAGTTCAAATTTTGTCCATTGGCCTAAGTTGTTCTTTATCTTGAAATATTAAGAACATTTCAGCTTGTTGGGTAAGTAGATCACAGTCTGTAGTCAAATGTACACAAATGATGTCATAAAACATTTTCCTATAAGCACAAACCACAGACCGCACAACATACACTCAGGGGCGTAGCCAGGATTTCTAAGAAGGGGGTTCCAACGAAAACGGTTGGTCTATAATACTTACATTAGGTAAACCCAAATAGATACTACCGTAACATTCACTATACTTAATGTAAGCATAGAACAAAGAGAAGAATTTCAGGAATCGAGAGTCCATTACACTCTTGCTGGGATAAAATCGCTGTTAAAAATAGGAGAGGGGGAAGGGGGGGTTCCAGAATCCCTGGAACCCTTCCTGGCTACGCAACTGACACTTCTGTGGACCACAGCTCTGGAACTCAGTAAACAAAGAACTAAAATCTCTGAATTTCCTTTCAATGAAACTAAATTTAAAATTACACTTCATCACTGCATATTGGTTGAGCTTCTTGAGTGTAAATTTATTGTAAAGTTTTTGTTGTTGTATTTTCACTTTTACTTCTTCTTACCTTGTACAAAGTATTTCTGATGATTTCAATGTTCATTTCATCAAGATCCTGCTCCGAAATGCATTCCACAAAGAAGGGAGCTTTGGAGAAAAGGGATTACTAGGTTTGTGAGCTCAAGGAAAAGTAGAAAATAAATTTCGAAGAGAAAAAAAGAAACAAATTTTTTTGAAGAAATGGAGAAGCAAGTTAATAGCAAGTTTAAAAGTTAAGAATTCTAACAGTTCAGAAAATGTTTAAATCATGTAATTAAGCTACACTATGGTTGCCCATAAGGGACATGCCTGCACCGATAAACAAAGCATGTTCAAACCAGTAATAATAGCATCAAATTAAAATGGCAGCATGTTATTGTCATTCCCAGGTCTCCCATTATCTCACAGTGTTGTTCAATAGAGCGGTACTTTTCTAAAAGAAACTTTACTTCCATGGAGCAGCTATTTTTCAATGGAGAAACACTATTTCTAGGGAGCAGCTATTTTTTTATGAAGGAACTCGATTTCTACAGAAAACTACATTTTAGAGTCCAATTTTTCAATTTTCTCAGGGGAGGGGGGAGGGGCATGCCCTCAGACCCCCTGGGAGTTTGTGTCAACTGCCAGCTCAACCACTACACTCGATAACTCCAAATGCTATCAAAAACTCAGGCTATGTAGTATTATCACTCAAGTCACTTACCAAGTGGAGTATCAATCATAACAGCGTTATACAACTCGGCTGGAGTGGAGGCAATGTTAATTGAGGCCATCTCTTCAAAGCTGCCCAGTGGATGACATTTTGGTATCAACTCTGTGATTGGTCGCTGATGTAAAGTACCAGTGATGAGGAGAATGATGTTGTCAATCATGTAGCTATACCTGAAAAAGAAAAGTAACATTCAACCAGTTATGTCATGTTGTTGAGATTAATTTTGAACATGGTTCTGCCTTAATTAGTAACCATGAGTGAAAACTTATCTTTTAAAAAATTTTGGTTTTTTCTGATGATCTTTTAATAGCAGATTTTGGAAACACAGATATCCAGTTCATTTTGTCTTTGTTTGTACAGCTTCTGTGTTTATTATTATTTTGTGTTAAATTTTGGTTTCTACACTCTCTAACTCTTTTATTTTATCAAGTTCTGGTAGGATCATCAAGGGGTCAAAAATTCAAGATATAAATTTAGCTGATGGTGTTTGTCTTTCTCCGTTTTTTGTTTGGTTCATTACAGCACGGGAAACAAAAATCTAGAGTTTAGAATGCAATAGTCTGTCCATACCTTGCAGGTCTTTTTCAGAAATTTTTCTTCCTCTCAGTTATTTGGCCCCTTCCCCCTATTAAACTTTAAAGAAACTTTTCACCCCCTCTGTTTATTTAATTGGCACCAGAGAGTATATGCCCCAAAAGATACCATTTAGAAGTTTAATCAATAACGATTTCAAAATACAATTACAAAGAAATATGAGTGAAAATATCTGACGTTTTGGTGTCACTCTGACGCCATTCTCAAGGAATGACACCAAAACGTCGGATATTTTCATTCATATTTCTTTGTAATTGTATTTAGAAGTTTGGCCCAGAAAAACAAACAAACAGACTGCCACTGGGAACCAATCAAAGAAGTTGGTTTGGTACATTTAAAATCTTTTAGGCTGGAAAAAATGTCTTTATTTCTAGATGATCATCATTCATCATAACCGCGTCAAAACTCAATCTTCGGAAAATGTGCATGTGCAAGAGACAAATAAAAAATATTTATGAATGTTGAGAGTGTATTACAAAGATATTTGGGGCAAATGTTGATGTTAACGAACGAACCGGAACAAAGTCGAACTATTTGAACATGAAAACTAACCTGGTCGCGTTTTACCCGTTTTACTTGGCCCATCAAATACTAATTAGTTTTATGCAAATTACTGCATCATACACGAAGCTTTCCTCGGCAACTTCGTGAAACTAGTGGTTTACGAACTACAAAACTGCTTGGGAGGCAAGCAGAACTCAGTCAAAACACTTCAATTCAGCACAATTAGGAAACTATAAAGTACACTTTAACGTGCTGTGGCCACAGACGACGATTACAATGAAGCAGTTTTGAATTATTAAGGTTTAAAGTTGCTAATTCGAACTTTTTTCACTTTCGATACTTATAAACCGCTAAAGATGAAATATATTTCAATGTCTGTGGGCAATTTCAAGAACTTAAACCTCTTAACTATCACAACATTGTTGCCTTCATAAAAATTGCCCTGATTAGCTTTGCCTCCCGCTTCCTTGAAAAATGGTGCTGAAATCGCGCATAAATTAGCCTATATTTCTAAACATAAAGCGAAATAAATGCAACAAATGTCAAAATATATTAGAGCAATTTTTTACAAACATTTTGATACCAAGATGAAGAGAATCCGTCAAATATTTGAAATTGCGAAAAATGTGTTTTAGGGCTATTATGCATAAGTGACCCATGCCCTAATTGGCCTGAGTAAATTTCAATCTTTTCAGTGTATCTGATTGATTTTATCTCTGACTATATATATGCTGACAACCAATCAAGTTCTATGGAAAACAATACATTATTCTTTCAAATGGATATCATAGCCCAGACAATGACAGTCTAATTTTTAAGCTTCATTAATTCCTCAGTTTAGGTATTACCACCTTATTCATTAACATTCACAGTGTAGTGTTTTTCAAATGTTACAGTTCAAATAATTTTTTTCTAATTGTTATTCATAAACACAAACTGGCAAAAACTGATGATAAAAACCTACGTTTCAGCAATATTTTGGCGCCATTGTTAAGGGAAACTAAAATAATTATGCGAGTTCAAGAGTGACTAACAGTTCAGAGTCATTGATAAATTGCATAAGTTAGACAAAGACCTTAGCACAATTTGAGTCCAATTGTACATTTAAACATGGTTGAAATTGTTTAATGGATTGAGTAACATCTTGTTTGTAAGACAATCAAACTTGAACTCGCCTTATTATTCTAGTTATTGTGTCGCAGAAACATAGTTTTTGCCAGTTTATGTTTACCAGATCTCTGTTGATTAGAATGGTTGTTTGATGAGAAAAAAAGAAAAATTTGACAGTAGGAGGTTGAGCAAATCATCTACTTCAACCATTTCATGTCAAAACATTTCATGTTTATTCAGTACTTACGTGATGAAGTCCATGAATGTTGCCATTGGTTCAAGAGCCTGATTTCTTAGATGACGGAATTCTGTCACCATTTTTTCTTTTAAGCGGTCATCAATAACGGACACATTGAGTGGACCTGCTTCATTTTGTAGAAAGTTACCATAGTCGGTACTCTGGAGATGCAATTTCAAGTCTGCAACAAAATATTATGTTCTTTATTTTTTTCCTGTTGTATCAAAAACTGTCTAGAAATAAAATACTAAATTTAGTGGTTTTAAGAATTTATAAAATAAAATCAAATTTTATACTACAAAAAGACCAACAACACGAGGTAACAGAACGTGTGCATCGCGCCTCAGTCCATCCAAAATCGAGTTTAAAACATCTGTAACTAATAGAGTTTCTATTAAAAATTCCTAACAGTTATGAGTGTTTTAAAATCAACTTATCTCTTTACTTCATGGCACCATATTACTAAAGATGGACTGAGGTGAGATGCATGTGACCTGTTTTGTTGATATATTTATTAGTTTGCCGATTTATTAACTCATTTCATTAATTAATCCATTCATTTGTACCCTCATTTATTCATCCATGGATTTATTCATCCACTCATCTGAATCATTCGTTCAGGCAAGTTATAAAAATTAATGTGTAAAATGTTTTTTTTGTTTATGCTCAACAGTGTCTGAAATTTTTTAGAAATTTAAAATTTTATGTAATTGTATATAGTGTGTCCTCTATGTATTAGCAGAAATGCTAAATCCTATTGACACAAAAACAAAGTTTTTATTGTTGTTGTTGAGCCTAAACAAGAAGCCAGAAAATGGGTTCAAGCCACAGTGTTAAAAATTAATTTCAAAATACAATGATCTGCTTCTAGCAAGGTTTCTTTGAATATTAGCTAAACTTAATAGCACACAATAAATAAATTGATTAAATGGAAAAAGCAAAAACTATACCTATCTTTCTCTTATTTTCGCAGTTGACACAAACTGAAATTGAATTGCTTAAGGTCCGTTTGATAGGTAACTCACATTAAAACTGACAAAATTTGATTTAAATACTGCAATACGTACACTTGTGGTCTGTATCAATTAAAGTTATAATCTTAAATATTTAGATAATTTAAAATTTTCAATTGTCATTCATCGTTGCTCGAGACAACTGAAAGGGGAAACAAATATCATTACTAAGCATTTGCATTGGTATGGAGTTATGGTAATATATTTAGGATTTCTATTGACGCTAGAACTATAAGTATAAACATAACCTACAAATAGGGTAGAAAAGAATTCTAAAAGTTCTGATCTTGCACTTCCGTCAAAAAAACAATCAAACTGTAAGATTATCAAGGTAAATTTGCGACATGTACTAGCATTCGTTAAGAGGCGAGTTGAACATGAAATTTAAGTTTAATAAGCAAAGTGACGTCTTTCATGATCATCCATGGCCGAATTTGGTCAAAGTAGACTACTACAAAGCTATAAAGGACTGCGTAAACTGAAAAACATTTAGAAATGTTCTGAATTTCAGAATTTCTTTGTTGTTTTGGGCTAAAAATGTATTTTGGGGATTAAGAAATCGAAAAAAGGGAAAATAAAACAAAAATTATTAAGTGAGCCATCCCAAAAAAGACGATGACAGTATTTCAGTACATTCGTCGTACCTTCTAAAGTCTCACATTGTGCCAAGTTGAGATAATCAGTTTGCTTCAGGATTCCTGATCTGAAGCCTCTCACAAGCGCTTCTAGGTAGCCGTTATCGACGTTAAAAAAGAATTCCTGGAGAGACATTAAGCCAGATTCCGATACCAAAACTATAACTTTGTCCAAGATGGCTGCTTCGGAGAAGAAGCTGGTACCCAGGTTCCATTCAGGTCCCAATCAGCGCGACCAGCGCGAGAAAATCATGTGACATTATTTTTCATTACCGACTTCATGTACTTAGTGTTAGCTAATACGTAAGTAAAAGCTACCGTATATGGGAAATTCTTTTCAATCTCTAAATATGTGCAAATTACCAACTAGTTTGAAATAAACTTCATTTTCCTTTAATGTGTTGTTTTCTTGTGTTTTGTTCCGGTCAGTTGGCCATTTTGAGGCCGTTTGCTTTCGTAGATGTGTTCGATCGAAGACGTGTTGTCCCCCCCCGGCCCCCCCCCCCCTATTCTGTGAGACTTGAGAGCTCTATAATGGGCATATCCTTTATTTTGTTGCATGGAACTGAACACAATCTTGACCACTTTAACTCTTTTCTACTCTAGTACTCAGTCCGCCCAAAATCTCTTGTTCGAGTCTACCCAGACTTCACAGTCTAAAGATTTACCTATTTACACGACCAAAGGTTATAAAAAAAGAGTTTTAGTTTTCAATTTTTTTTCATTCTAAAACATTAATCAATCATTTATTCACCTAATTATTTATCAAAACTCTATCAGGTTGCAAGGGAGGTTTTGTTTTTCACCACGTTTATCAAAACTTAATCAGGTTTAGGGTCCTTCTGGCCCTGGGGGGTGGGGGGTATATTGGGGTGGTAAGTATAACGGTCGTATCTTTTAGAGATTAAAACTACCAGTCCCGTATCTTTTAGGAGTTGTTAAAAAAATCCTGTGTTAAACCAAGAGCCTTGTATTTTTTAGGGTTTTTAGGCTTGAAAAACCCCAAGCTGTTGGACTGCTTGCAGTCCCGTGTTTTAGCAGACGTGCTTACTGAACAAGAAGTTAAGACAAAAGTCCTTCGGTGAACGCCTTTATTTACTGTACTGCATGTCACGTTCAGCACAATATGAGGGGACTTAGCGCCGGTCGTACTAGCTACCTAGGAAAAATTGTTTTTATAGGGTAATTTTGAAACCGAGAGGTATTTTTAGGGTGGATATTTTTACCCTTTCAAAGTATCGCCCGGGGGCCCTGGTTGGCTCTACCAGATTAGGAGAAATAGTTTCACCAGCTCTGTTACATAGGGGTGTGCCTTATTTTGTTCCTTCGTTGGCAACAAAACCAACTACATATAAACCTTAAAGAAAAAATCTTGTCAAGAAATGTTTGCAGATCATCGACAAAAAGGCACCATGTAAAATTTGGGCCGGTGCAGAGTAAAAACGCCCCTCCCCTCCCCAAAAAAAATTAAGTCCTCGCCCTTTATCTCTCAGTAAGATAAAATCTCTTTGTCCCGTATGAGCTTAATAAGAACTGTTGGTTCCTGTGAAATCTGGGGTCGTTTCGAGCGTTATTTCAAGAGTTGTAGGAAGTACGGTAGAAGGAGTTGGTAGTGTCACGTTAAATCTTTTGTCGGAACGCGCGGTGACCTTTTGTTGTAAGTTCATTGTTTGCAAATAATAAACGTGACTTGCAAATTAGCAGCTTTTCGACTCTGCTCTTGTGGAGTAAGGACCGTCCCGCTTGGCTGAGGCTATAGTTGATGTTGGCGTTTTGGTCAGCAGAAACTGCGGCCGAAACCAAGCGGGCAAGACTGGTTTTCCCCAACTGTGAAAAGCTTTATTGAGAAATAAAGAAGGCCCAAAGCACGTTGCTACAGTAGGATCAACCGGAGGAAAATGTGGTTTTGAGCCTTAGCTAAGGGGTAGATCAAACCGTTTTTTGGCCAATGGTAGGGGTGGGTCATGATAGTTTCGGGCTTGGCTTAGTCACAAGTACTGTACATATGATATATAGAGGATATTACATGTCTGCGCGGAGATACAAATTTTATCTTCGAGTGTTGAAAAATTATCTCACGAGTGAGCGCAGCTCACTCCTGAGATATTTTCAACACGAGAAGATAAAATTCATATCACCAAGTGGCCATGTGATTTTCTTTTTATCACATACTAAGTGAGATTCTGGGTTTAATGCAAAATTAACATTTTTATTGACACAGAAAATGGTTTAAAAATTTACCAAATTCAAATTTCCATATCATTCACACGTGATGATATGGAAATCGTGCGTCCTGATTGGCTGTTTTTGATATCACCACATGTGATTGATATGGGTGGCTGATACGCTCTGTATTTCACCGATATACTATGTAAATGTCGAGTTAAGTATGTGATAAATTTAATTCTTTTTTTTATCAGAGTACCTATAAAATCAATCTTCCTCCTCTACGTTTCGAACAGCCCCTAACTGTATTAAAGTTTATTGGTTTCGAGTGACATTGCATTAAGTAACTTGTGAACGGGGAAAAACCATATCGAGAAGAGTAGCCGACTCGTACTTGCGGCTTCGCTTCTCGACGTATTCAGTTCCCCTTTCCTCGTTCACAGCCTACATCGATATCGCAAGCGCAAGTTCTTCTGTATGACTGGAAGAAATCCCAGAAGCTGCACTTGGATCATGCAATCAACTTGCCCAGCAGTTTTCACTTTAGAAGGAAACCTCGGCTGGGTTTGGCATTCCATCTTGTCCCCAATCACCGTTTTCGAGTCCTCTCAAAGAAGAGCACAGGTTTGTTCAGCCGCCGAATAAAGAATCTATATAAGTAAAAAAACAGTTCATGATTGGTATAGATATGTTGTGCGTCTTAGCCTCTCAGTGATCTTCGCCAGTGAAAGAAAAATACTGTGAGTCTAACAAGAAAATTTTGGTGCAACCCCCTCCCCCCACAACCCCTCCCCGCTTCGAACTGACCTGTGAAAAGATCTTGGTCACTAACAAGTACAATCTACTCCTTTCTGCTGCAGATCGTTTAACTCAACTTTCTAAAGAGAATATTTACAAAAACATATTCTTGTGTAAAACGAAAGTAACGTCCATTGTTACTGAACAGAGTTATAAGGAGAAAACTCTTTTAGTATTTGTATCGACTGTATTTTTGTTACTATTATCATTTATATTGTCACTATTGTTATTAAGATCGTCGCCACCGTAGTAGTTCATTGTCCCTCGACACGATATTTCAAAACTTGACAGGTTTGAACTAAACAAAGTTTGCTTCAACAAAACTTAAGTTGTAAGATTTCGGACTCACGTCACTGTGGAACCAGGAAGGTGTAAAAACACTTGAATGAAGAATATTGTTTCGGGTACCTGCCCCTCCCCCCCTCATTCTCCCCCTCCCCTTAGCTCCTCTCCCCATT
>JAOBAT010066106.1:0-20864 GCA_026413305.1 Hydrozoanthus tunicans
CCCCCTTCCTCCCATCTCGGTTCAGCCGCCCGTGTACAATCAACGCGTTTTTCATGCCTAATTCAAATAGCTTTGCGTCTCGAAAAACAAATTGGAACTCACTGTCTTGCCGTAAGACGCGATCTTGCATACTCCAGCTAACGTGTTTCGCATAGCGTATTTAGAAAAGTATTCGCCATCGCCATCATCTTCGGGAAAAGTTGCCATATATTTTATGAACCTACATAAAAAGGAAAGAAGTTGTCGATAAGATTCTTAGCGCATTTCAAACGGCGCGAATCCGTGTCTCCCTCTTTTTAGTCGTCTGACGACGATGGGACTAGGTATTAAAAAGCTAAATGTTTCATGCCTATATTTCTTTTAATGCTCAGAATTCAAGAGCCTGTATGAGTGTATTGATCATACTAACTTTCTCTTTATTGCGTTTTACTCAAGAGCATTAAGCTAAGTACCAGTTTTCCTCCAAACTTCTGGCCACGCAGGCCTGGGCCGAGAGCAGCAGCGGCGGAGTAACTTTGTCCAATACTGGAATTTCATTGATTATCTCTGCCTTGCACTGCAAGAACTCGCCTATGAACCAAATAGAATAAGTTTGGTGAAAAATGTTAAATTCTTAAGATAAATGAGAATGAGGGACAACAAAAGTTCCTTTATTATCAGCTCGAACCTTTAAAAAACTAAAATGATCTGGGGTGATTATAACTCGTTAGTGTTTCGGAATGCACGAACAAGATTGCGTAAAGAAACCTTTAAGAAACTAAAATGAACTAGAGTGATTATAATTTGTTAATGTTTCGGAATGCATAAACAAGATTGCTTAAATAAACTCTCCACTGTATAACAATATTGGTCTCAAAATTTGTTTTAGAATTTGCTGAGTCTAACGCCAGACAGTTTAGTTTGATCATATCCACGTATGGTTTGAATAATCTGCACGCCGCCATTTTGAGATGTGACGTGTTTTGGTTGAGTGCCAGATCCCCTCTCGTTCGTGTTCATCAAGAGCGGTGAGAAATTCAAACTGTGGAACAAACAAACTAAATTTCTTTGTACAGAATTATCAAATTTGGGCTGCTGATATGGACACAGACATAACGAAAGACTATTTTTTAAATTTGGGACCATGAACGTGTCTGTGCGCTTGAATCATGGATCACGGGGAGTCGTGTGTAGGTCTTTAACGCTGATTTTGCTAAATGTGGGCCTGCCGATATTAAATGTAATTCTGTAAATTAATTTATAGTTTATCTGCTAGTTGAATATTCGTTCTTTTCTTTAAGAACCTTTTTTATAAGAACATGAGGCCGATAAATGCTCAAAATTTAAGAACATTCTAAGAACTTACTGAAGCTGAGGAATGGCAAAGAACTATTATTTTGGATACTGCGTGCAAAGTTATGGAAATAATTTTTTATCAGCAAATATTAATCAGTGCAACATAGCCTGTGTTTTAAATATATGTGTTTGTTTTAAACCTTTTTTTATCATTACCGTATTTCTTTTGCCGGTAAAGTCCGCGTTTGGTTTCTACCAATAGAAAACAACAACTGCACGCTAACACTACCAATTGTATGTTTTTGAGCATAAAACATTTAAGAACATTCAAGGCTGAACTTCTCAAGATATCAAAGAAAGTTTTTTCTCAGCCGAAAAACTCAACGTCATTTAGAGTGTAACCCCAACGAGTGCTTTTCGGGAAGGACAGTTGTCAACAACAACCTCTGTACATGTGACTCAACCAACCGAGAGCTGTTTGTCAGCTCAGTAGTGATGTAACTTTGGAAGTAAATAGTCGGTTTTTTGTCGTGTCGTGCTGTTGTTTTCGTGAGTTTTTAATAAGTTGACTAGATTAAAAAAACTTTATTTTGTGATAGAAGTGTTCTTGTTTTTACAAGCTTCTTTTTCTCAGTAGAAAAAAAATTCTGAGTCTCTCAAGAGAATCCAACCCATGGACTTAATTCAAAAAACTTTATTTTGTGAAAGAATTGTTCTTTTCGTCACAAGTTTTTCTTTTCTTAGTAGAAAAATAAATCTGAGCTTTCCTCAAGGGAGTCGTACCCATAGACCTCCATTTTCGTTAGGGACTCCGAAGTCTTTTTTTCTGAATTAAAAGCTTGTGACAACGAAAACAATTCTTTAGTATTAATCCAAACTGTTAACTTTTCCTAAAACTTTATTTCGAATTTTTCTAATAGGCGAATCTCCGCTGACGTCATTGTTTACATTCTGTTTCATTAGCATAAAACTTAAATCGGAGACGGAACAAAGATAAAAAAACTGAATTTAAAACTTCATAATAATTATCAAAACTAATGAGTGATCGAACTGTCATTTCTATAAGTGTTGTTTCAAAGAAGAAATCACTACTAAAAAAACAGAATGTAGCTGAAGGCAAGAACAATAATGAGCCTTACAATCTCTGTAAAATTTTGAATTTTAAAACCACGTCATAGAAAGATTACTCAACATAGCAATCTCATATTTTAAGAGAAAGTGTACTTTTGCAGAAACATTTCACTATTCAAAAGTTTTGTACCAGTAGCTGAGTTGGAATGATGAGTGTGAGGCCAAAAGGTGTCTTAAGCAGAAAGCTAACATAAGAACAAAGAACGAATTCGTTTCATAGCCACCTACTTGCAGGACTGTTGATATTGACAAAGTATTTTCTGACTATGACAGAAGAACGAGTCTGTCTCGCCTTGGCATCCTTCGTGTTGTTCTTCATATTCTCCACGGCCTGCCAGAACAGAAGGGGAGCATCCGAGTGATGGTCGGATAAGAACCGCTTGAACCACAGCAGTTGGTGAGGATCAAACAAGATATCTTGAAAATTCCTGAAATGGACAAGAAAACCAGCTCAATAGTGCGAAGTTTTAAGCATTCCCTTACCTGCTACTTTCTAACCAGTGTAGCAAGCGTTTCCTTTGGGACAAGAGCAAAAGCTAAAGGAGGAGGTGGGGGAGGGGAAGAAGAAACTTTCCTTGCTCCACTCCTTCCTTTCGATTTTTGCTTCTGTCCCAATATTTCGCGCGGCGAAAGAAAATGTCGCCAAAACACAACGGAATTGCTTGCTACACAGGCTAACTACTTACTAGCTAGCTTACGAGCGTAACTAAAATGAAAATGATTCAAAAGACAGGTAGTGTAGAAGATAAAAAGATGTTAAAAGCAATAAGTAGAGGAACAGCAAGTAACACTTTACTCATCCTGGAATTTAGTGTTGTGCTCTTCCAAGGGAGGGCGGAGGGAGGGGGCAGGCAGGTATGGGACGGGAAAAAGGTCTACCATAAGGCCGTAACTAAAGGGTTTTTAACTTTGGTCTTGATGTTTTCTCTTCCCCTGGGAGGAATGGAGGGAGGGGAATTCTATACCATAAATTAAATAGACCCACTTTAAAACTATCTTTTTCTTGGTAGCCATGCCCTTCTCAAGGAGGAAGATTTGGGGGAGGGGGAATGCTGTACCATAAGTTGAATCGACTCACTTTTAACCTTGGTCTAGAAAGGCTTGCCTTTCCCTGAAAAGAAGGGGGAGAGGGATCCTGTGCCATAAGTTGAATCGACCCAGTTTTGACCTAGCTTTTTCTTGGAAGTCTTGCCTTTCTCAAGGAGAAAGGGTGAGAGAGGAACCCTGTACCATAAATTGAATCAGCCAACTTTTAACCTTGGGCTAGGAAGTCTTGGTTTCCACAGGGAGGAAGGGGGAGAGAAGGGAACCCTGTACCATGAATTGAATCGACTCACTTTTGACCTAGCTTTTTCTTGGAAGCCTTGCCTTTCTCAAGGAGGAAGGGGGGAGGGGAGAATCCTGTCCTATAAGCTCAATCAACACATTTTTATAACCTTGGGCTAGGAAGTCTTTCCGTCCTCAAGGAAAAGGTGGAGGAGAAACTCTTATAATTAGGTTGAATTTGCTCGCTACTCACCTTGGTTTTGGAGGTCTTGCCTTACCAACAGTAGCAGCCTTACCAGATGATTTCGTAGCTTCTTTTCCTTCATCCTTAGCTTTAGCCTGTCCATAGAAATGAGATCCGCGACGACGAGAGCCGTGTTTACTGGCGAATTGATTAGCCTTTTGCATCTCAATCTCTCGCCTACGTTTGAGCATCTCGAGAATATCTGCCAAGTCGTCTAGCTCAATGCTTTCATCGTCGGCATCAAATTCTGTTGCAGTATAAACATTTAAAATTGTCTATAAAGAACACAAATGAAAGTAAGGTAGTAGATACTTAGTTTGAGCCGACATTTTATAACTATATTAAAAGTTATGATGATGATTACGAAATTGATGATGATGGTGTTGATGGTGATGATGATGTAGTGGTGGTAGTGATGATGGTGTTGATTATGATAATGAGGGAGGTGGTGGATAGGGATAGGATACTAGCTTTCAGGTTTAGGGGTTTGCCGCTAAAGAGGTAAATTACTGAAAAACAAATCGTGCAGCACACACCTGGAACGGATACGCCTGTCGCTGAACCAAACGCCTCCATAACACGTGACTTGCGCCTACTAGCAGCTTGTGTCTGTTCTTCCGCCTCCTCTTCTTCCTCCTTAGAAAGATCTTCTTTCTCTGTTTTAACTTTCCGCTTAAATGCACCTTTTTGAAGTTGTGTGACTATGTTTGCTTGTTTCTCCGTCTTCGCCACTGACTTTGTTTTGGGTTTGGTCTGCAGCAAACGTTAGCAACTTATTTATCAAAGAATGTTTGAATTTTCAATTAGAAATATTTACGCCCTGATAGGCTAAGAAATAGCGGAGGGGCTGGGGCAGAGGTAAGATCTCTGCCTCCCAATCCTGAGGTGCCTGTTCGATTCCCGGACTGATTGAGAGTTGAATATTTGGACGACCTTCTTTCCCGCTAAAGGTCACTTAGCTTTCCATCCTTCCTGGGTCGGTAAAATGAGTACCACCATACAAGGAGCGCTTTGAAACGGCTGCCTGAGGCGCCCATACATGGTACCGGTTTGCTAGGGGTAAAATGACTATTGTAAAGCGCCTTTAAATAAATTTCTTTGTATCAATAACTTTCTTTGTATCAGAAAAACAACCAGATAATAGCTGTTTTGAATTAATTTTGAACGTGATAGATTAAGTTGATAAGCCTCTTCAAAAAAATCGATGAAAAGTTAACCATTAATCTGTATACAAGATCAAGTTAAACGTCGACTTGTTTAACTGCTACAAAAAGAACATAAAGCAGAATTCTCTTCTTTCCCAATCAATCAATCAACCAATCAATCAGTTTATTTAGACAAGTAACACCAAGCGTAAGGTGTACGCGCATATTAATAGACAGACCACGGCACCGGACCAAAGCCCAGCCTGAGTAGCAGCTATTATTAGCGGGAGAGACAGTGTCAATCGAGCAAGTCGCCATGTTAAACGCGCGAGCGAAAGAAAAGCCTAAGTTAGACATTGCAGCTCGTTCGAATGATGATTTGTCTCTCCCAGAAAAAATAGTCGCTACGCAGGATAGCCAAACCCTGCTCTCTTAGAGCAGTGTGTGGGTTCTCTTAAGGAGGTTTTTCACAATCCAACTTTTAGCGCAACTTTTCGCGCAACGTTGTTGCGTTAAAAGTTGCATGACATGCTACACGAACCAACTTTCTCAAGATTTGTCATTTTGTAGTGAAAGATTTTGAAACCATTTAAAAAACTGGCAACGCGTTGCCGAGCAAAATATTGCGCGAAAAGTCGGCTACGGTATACCACGTTACACGACAGTCAACTTTTAACGGAACATCGTTGCGCAAAAAGTCGTGCTAAAAGTTGGATCGTGTAACACCACCTTTAAGTCGCCCGCTAGATGATGAAAGATTAGATCTACGGCTTAACTTTCTTGCCAACGAACGATGTGGCAAAAGAAGGCTACACAAATGTTCAACCCTTGGCAAAGCCGGGAGTTGAACCTGGGGCATCACTTTGGCAGTCAGAGATCTTACCGACTGAGCCATGCACGCACACACCGAGTTGTCCGCATATTCAGCACGAAATAAGGAGCCAATCAACGACTCTGTACATGTTTAGAGAACCAATAAATGCATTTATGTTATGTTACTTTCTTACTCCTTTTAAACGTGTATCGTGTGCCACGGCTCTCGTTGATAGCAGAACTTCTTTAGATTAGAAGGGACTACCCTGGC
The DNA here is from genome assembly GCA_026413305.1 of Hydrozoanthus tunicans. Taxonomy (NCBI): domain Eukaryota; kingdom Metazoa; phylum Cnidaria; class Anthozoa; order Zoantharia; family Hydrozoanthidae; genus Hydrozoanthus; species Hydrozoanthus tunicans. The sequence goes on from JAOBAT010066106.1 coordinate 6,146, forward strand.
TTTCTCCTTCTTTTTAAATAAAGGTTTAATCCATTCGTTCATTTATATGCTACTGTTACTTCTGTATAAAGGTACTAATTCTGTTTCGATGAAAAAGAGAAACGTCAAACGGCATACCACTTCAGAGACGAAATGTTCAATGTCCATATGAGCGAACTCGCCCCAGGGCTCAACCAGCTCCTAAAAAGTATACACACAGCAATCAATCAACAGATAGGCTGCCCACGATTTTTTGTCTATCTGCAAACCAAGCCAAAAACATGCTTGGAGTCTTTACCAGTAATCGTAGCCACAGTGATTCGCTACACCTGTTCGGGTATGTTCCTTTTCAAGAAGAATTTCAAACTCAAAATCAAAACTAAGATAAGTGAAACAGTGTTTTATGTATTTATTACAATAGTATGAGAGTATGTTAAAGGGACTGTAAATCAAGTCCGTTCCATTGCATTTCTGTGATTGTGAGAAGGGAGCTTGCACTCCCAAATTGTTTTCTTGTATGTTTAGAAACATCATTGGGGATTCTAAGAATTTACTACCTAAAACTATTCACTTATTATTATCCTGCAAAAACGAGTAAAGCAAGTACTGGCCAATCCCAAGGAGGCAGCCAAACTGCAATTTGTTTTCAAAGGAAGAAAAAAGTTTTTGTTAAATTGCTTAAAAAGGAAAACGTTTTTATTCTATTGGATGATTTTACAATAAATTCAAGCATTAAAATAGGCCGAACAAGGCAATAGAGCTGATTCTTTTGACATTTTGACGTTGTGACGTACGTCAGACGTCAGTGCAACATGGCGGCCTCTATGGGATTGAGTAGTGCTTTCTTTACTGTCATTTTTGTAGAACATTAATAAATAAATCGTTTCAAAAAGTACATTTTGGAATCCTAAATTGGTGTCCTTGAAAGAAATATATTTTGAATTGCAGCTTCCATTCCCTTTAAGAACACCCGACTAGTGTACGGAAGAACGCGGGTTCAAACTGTTCTCTCCGCGCTAAATTGCATTCATTGAAGTCTTGTTGCTTAAACATAATAAAAGTTCACACAAACCTTGATTGCATGCTTTGCTACTTTAAATAATATAGCGCTTGCTTCTTCAAGTGGGAGAAGTCTTGTCAACTCTTCTCTTACTTTCGAGGACAGCAGTATTTCCCGAGGAGATCCAAGCTCAATATAAGTTGATATTAAAGTTTTCGCCAATCGATATTTGTTGTGTGTTTCAAGGCTTGTTGTTGGTAAGAGATACCGCTGTACATCTTCCCAGAACTGCAGGCGTCTTATTCCACTGTTGTCGTTGTTTCTAAGCATGTGTTTCTTTAATGGACTGCCAGCCAACCTATCTGAGGCTATTGCCGCCGACAGACTTAACGACGAACTGTTTTCTGCAACAAAAAAATGGGCTAAGTAAGAAACGGGCAACTTGCCATCGTCCTGCGCCATTTCGCTTTTCCATACCACAATGTTTGAATTTTCACACTGAGAATAAATCAACGTACCCGGGTAAAACATAGTTTAGAAGTAAAATCAGCATTTTTTTTCGCTTATCATAGGACTCCGAAACAAAAGCAAAGTAAACCTTTTGTTTTTCAATGTTCCCAACATGGAATTTTTTTTTTAACTCAAAAGCAGGTTTGCTTCAACTACAAAAAACCAAAATGAAAGACATTTTCTTACTTCTGAAAATAGGGTCTATTTTCAAAGGTCAGCCAATGAGATGAATGGGTTTAGCAATGTAACAACTAGCCTATGCCCGCATTCTAGTGCCGCTGACCTATCTAGTTGTAACTCGGATCAAAAGTTAACTAAGCATACAATCGACCTTTCCGAAAAAGAAGGCGGCCGTATATTTTACCACAATGCATTGCGAACCTTACACCGCTAAAACAAATTCAGGAAAGACAAAAGTTGGCAAAACTCTTCCTTGTACTAACAACACTTTGTGCGTAAAATTTTTGCTTGATAGGCTCTCACTATGCGCTTTTATGGACAATTCTAGGAACTATGGGTAAATATACAGGAAGCCATCTTTGGCGTAATCGTGGATTGGCTAAAACTCAAATTATTGACATTTGATTGACAGTTACCTCTCAGTCTGTCTGAAAAAGAACACAGCTTTTTAGCCCTTTCACTCCTAATGTATATCATCAACTTCTTTAGTAACCGCATAAAAACAGGATAAGATTTTTGGTCTTTAAGGACATGAAAAGATCATTCACCTCAAATTGTGTTAACTGAACTGATAAGAAATTTTCCAATCTGTTCGTAAAAAAATTTATGGAACAAGTAAAAAAAAGTTTGCAAGTTCAAGGTTTGGAAGTTTTTGGAACGAAATAATTCTTGTTTCGAATGATTTCACAAATGCGGGTCTTGCTTTTAACATATCAATATATTGAGAATCGTATTGATAGTTGAGAGGCGAAGGTGTTGAAAAAAGATTGGTAATTCAGAACTTGAAAAGATTATTCACCTCAAATTGTGTTAGCTGAACTGTTAAGAAATTTTCCAATCTGTTCGTAAAAAAACTTATGGAACAAGTAAAAAAAGTTTGCAAGTTCAAAGTTTGGAAGTTTTTGAAACGAAATAATCCTTGTTCCGAATGATTTCACAAATGTAGGTCTTACTTTTAACATACCAATGATTTGAGAATCATATCGATAGTTGAGAGGCGAAGGTGTTAAAAAAAATTGAAAAGAAAGTTTTTGCGGAAAAGTTTTCAACTGATCACCAATCACCGCATGAACTTCAATGACACTAGCTTGTGCAGGTTTATGCTGTTAGGCAACAGTGCAGCTATTAGCAAATAATGTTTAAGTTCATATTGTACGATGGATCTGTCACTTATAAATAAGATGTCTTCTACGTCGATTCCTGATTTCCCGAAGCTACTTCTAGAAAAAAAGTTAAATGTATGTTCGTCTTTTTACCTTTCAGCTTGCTTACTTGTTGCAGGTATCGTTTGGTGAACGCAGTGCGAGGTTTTTGGAAGATGCTTTCAAATCCGCTGGAAATCAGAATCTGTTGAGGAATGATGTAAGCTCGAGATGCCTTACGGACGGCCTTTAGCGTTGAAAGTGTCTCCGTGGTACGCTCTATGAAGAGAAAATGTTTTGAGTTCAGCCATTTTGGGTTTAAGGTAAAATTTTTGGGGAAAGTGTTGAGAGCGAGATTTAAAGAGGAAATTTTTTAGGACAATCACCAAACCGTTCCATTTGATCATGTGCAAATACAGCTTTAGTTTGGGAACTGTTTGGCGATTTTCTATCATCTATTAACTAAAAACTAGTTATAAAACTTCTCCAAAAGTCGCAAAACCAAAGTTCTACTTCAAACTACCAATTCCTCCCCCCTCTCCCCCTAAAACTTAATTTAACTCATCCCATTTTTTGAAAATGTTCAAGGTGTTCCCTGTTTATTGCATCTACAAATCTAGGAAAACATATTCAACATTCCAAAGTATAGACTGTAATATTATCTCCCTAAAAGTCACCGTAGAGTGGCTTTTGACTATAACCCCCATATATAAGATAAACACGAAAAATTATACCTCACAAACAAACAACTCGCGTACCTGATTTCATTGGTTTTTTATCTTCTCTACCTTCAATTATCACGTTACAAGTACTTGTGAGGTGCTTCTCACGCAATGATTCGTACAGTGTCATCTGTTTGTTACGGACCTCTTGGGGAGTTCTCATCATTGCATATGGTCGTTTCGGTTTGTTGTCGATAGGGGGAAGCCTCACTGTAACTGTATCACTGGACTTGATTTCTGGTAAAGGCTTCTTGGTCTGTACCTAAAACAATGACTTGGTTTCGGACAAATGCTTTTGCAGTCATGGATTTAGAACAATAGCAACAAATATTTGAATTAAGTGGTACAAAAGCTAAGTAGCCAAAATAATTGTTTACCAATTTAGAGCACTTTCTAGGTCTATATTAGCGCTGTGTTTGTGGGATCTTGATGATGATGAAATCTCAGCAGTGTTGCACATTCGTGCTAGGATAAGCTGACGCACAGTCAGTAAACTAAATGGCACCAAGGACGAATGCGTCAGAAAGACCTTCGCTCAGGATCTTAAAACAACTGAGTTAAAGTTGCCTTTGAAGTTGAACTAAAGTTGCCTTTGCCCTAACATCTGCAAACAGTTAGACCTTCGCGTCTGCTCAGATAAGGACGTTAAACCGTAGGCCCAGTCTCTCGATCTCCTATCGGGGGACTTAGATAACCCCAAACGCTTGTCAAAAAAGAGTAGGGTGATCCCGGTGTAGTGGTCTGTCAAATACTAAGGGCAACTCTTAATGAATTATAATGTGAGCCGTACTGATATAGCGGACGATCTGAAACCAAAGTCAACTGTAAATCATTGTTAAGCGCCTTTGAGCATCTAGTTCGAAAAGGCGCTATATAAATGTTCAACATTATTATCATAAAAAATATTAATATTATTATTATTATTTTTATATTTTTGTTGTTATTATTAAGGAACTAAAACCTGTACTGTAAGATAGTTTGAGCCTGAGTGCAGTTTGCAGCCGTGTTGTTTCGGCCTTATTGGGCCTTGTCAGCGGGGCCAGCTAACAAACAGACTCGAGATCCCACAGAAAGATATACAACAATGTTAAGTAAAGGTCCTTCTGACCCACGAGGCCGGAAAGCCATTTTAATTGCTCTCCCTATACCATTAGCTTTATGTGCAATACTACTAATCCAATATAAAGTTACTTACTTGAAAGAGCAGTAATTTCGTAGTTAAACACCTTTAACAGTTAATTGACAAACGGAAAAACTTGATGCTTAAAAACGTATTTCAGAGTCGTAACGAGGTATTGAGAATATCAGAGATCACCGGCCTTGGCGCGCCCAGGATTGGGATCAAAGGCACTGGGATTGGGAAATTTTGGGATCACGTAGTTCACTAAGTATTCGGTTATTTGGTGAGAGCGACTATTAATTTTATTTGAAATTGTCATCTCTGATATCTTTTTAGGTGTTTAACGATGTGTTTCACTTGCATTTTTCTCTTTTCGCGATGCACAAAAGATATCTCACCATGCCATGAATTATAAATTGTAAACAATGAAAAGTAAGTACTGAGAAACTATAGGGATCAGTCAGGGGTCACAGAGTTCGCATTATTTAGGAGTATGGGTCCCAAAAACCTGGGATCAAAGAGGAAAAAACACTCTTTACGACCCTGGTATTTCGTTTGAGAACCACGGGAATTCAAACATCGTTAAACATACTGTTCGAGGCAGCTAAGGAGGAGGCAAAACACGGCGAATACTAGTTCATATTATAAGTTAGAACCAATACAGCTGTTTGGGTTTCACTACTGACCTCAGGTTGCGTATCTGAGACAGGGCTTGGGCTGGCATCTGTATGTGTGGTTGATGCGACAGGAAAAGCTTGCATTCGAATCTCCATGATAGAAGGTGCGGGTTGATACACTAATAGGGGCTGTGAAGTCATTGGTAGGGACTGTGGAGTCGCTGACGGGGACTGCGGTGTCACTATTAGGGCTTGCGGTGTAACTGATAAAGGCTGCGGGGTCACTGATAGGGGCTGTGGAGTCTCTAATGGGGGCTGTGGAGTCTCTGATAGGGGCTGTGGAGTCGTTGGGAGGGGTGGCGGTGTCAATTGTGGGGATTGTGGAGTCACTAGTAGGGGCTGTGGAATCTCTGATGGGGGCTGTGGAGTCACTGATAAGGGCTGTGGTGTCCCTGAAGAGGGATGTGGTGTCACTGGTGAGGGCTGTGTAGCCACTGGTTGGGGTTGTTGAGTCACTGGTAAAGGTTGTGGAGCAACGGGTAGGGTTTGTTGAGTCGTTGTTGGGGACTGTGAAGCCATTGTTTGGAGTTGTAAAGCATGTTCGCTTGTCAAATCATCTTTTTCCTTGTCTTGTCTGATATTATCGTTGGAAGGAGTGCTGTCGACATTCTCAGTGGCTGATGGCATCTGTGGAAGCAAGAGATTTTTTTAGTTTCGTGGTTAAGAAATAAAATTGTTGAGGCTCTTGGGAGGATACAAAGGGAAAATAATTTTTCAGAATTTATCCTGGCTTGAGAAAGATTACCGTATTTTCCCGACTATAACCTAAGAGTTATCTGTTAACTTTGCCTTGTACTGGGAAAGGTGCGGGTAATTTACCAGTGCAGGTAACCTGCCAGATTCTGAAATTGATCTGGCTACAATTATAAAATCATCTGCTAGATTTTACAGTATCTACAGTTTGTTTAATCCGGTAGTATTCAAGTTTTTGGTATCATTAAGTAATTGCCCTTACTATCTGAAAACAAACAAAAAATGTTGTCAGCATCGTCAAGGGTACGCGTATAAATCTGTTCACTTTTGTTTCTTTTAGTCACAAAAATATGGGATGCAGGTTATAGTCCGGAAAATACGGCAGTTTTTTTAAAGAGTGTTTAGTCATTTCTATCCAACTCAAACTTGATGTTTCTTGACAGCGGGAACATTTTTTAGGGTTTCATATACTGTGTTTTATTTACAAACATTGCAATAACAATTCTGAGTTGCGTTTCTTACAATTATATAATATGAAAAATTGAATTTAATATCAATTATGTAATCTATCTATCTGTTCGGAAAATCAAATTTCCACTATTTAGAAATATACATCTCGTTGGCACTCTTTATGAGAAAAGACTTGGCCAAACGTTGAGTTTTAACTAGTAGTTTTTAAAATTGTCTTTGCTTCCTTAGTTTGTATGAACATCTATTTAAGGGAGGAAGAAGGCTAAGAATCTTTGAGGAACAGTTACTGATGATGGAATTGTTGTGAAACTTTTTCTTGGTGCCGGTTCTGATAGATTCTAGACCTGCTAATTGAAGCGCCTCTTAAATATTAACACTCGGGATAATACAAGATAGAGCTCTCCTTTGTACTCGCTTTAGATCGACGTGGAGGTACTGTGGTAAAGCGTAATGGAAAAGTGGACAAGCATAATCCAGCGAAGGCCTAATAAGAGCTACTATTTAAACAAGAATTACAGTTAGATTTTTTGGATAATGAGAGAGTTGGAATGGAAGTTCGACTGAGAGGGATATTTCTGAAGAAAAGCACGAAACCGTTCCTCCTCATGACCAGACGCAAGTGCATCTTTGGTTTGGGGATGTATTAATTGGCGTTTTTCTACTTATCAAATATAAACCTCAAAATTAATTCTTCGACTTCGCTGTAAATCCCCAAAAACTCAAGTTTCTCTTAGGACTACCAAATACTCAATCAATTATTTTCCTTAAAACTCATCTAAAATATCTAAATACATTTAAGTTTGTTTCTTTTTATTCAATCTATGATTGTAATGATTGGATTTCCAAAGCTTTACTGAAACAATGGACGGCTTTATCAGCAAAAAAAGTCAATAAAAGTTGCCAGAAAGTGGCTTTTGACTATAATTCCCCCTTAACTAATGAGGTAAATGAAACAATGATGATACAAATCATACCTACCTCTAAAAGGCTCAAAAGTAAATTGATGGTCTACTCACCTTTTGTAACGTAGGCGCTCCAAGGTGCAAAAGGTAGTCAGGGAAGTCTTTCGGTAATCTAATATCGACAGCTTGTTCAGCTTTGTTATCAACAGGACCCCAGAACCACTTCTCCCAATCTTCCAAACGTTTTCTTTTTTCTTCTTCTGGGTCTGGTTTCTCTTCTATTAAGCTTTCAGTTGAAGACACTTTGTTCATCTCTAAAAAATCCTCCACTTCTTTCTCGTCAAGTTTTTCCTGAAAAAGCAAAAGGCTGATTTTTTTTTTTTTTCTTAACCAGAGGGCAGTATGGGAGACATCTAGAAGAAAAGAGACAAACTTTACAAAAGTTGAGAGGGAAGCAGTAGTCAACTCCCACCTGTGTCTTTGTGTTTCAGATGTTATAGAAGTTGTATATGGTGGAGATGGACAAAGAAGTATTGACTAATTACATTTGAACGCTATATATTACAAATAATGACAGATCAATATCGTTTTCACTTTCATTACAGATTTTTAGATTTGATAACAAGAACAAGAACGAGCTTTTCCATTCGTTATATTACGCGTGCGAAGAAATCACGCCGTCTCGTTGTACTGCCAAAAGATAGGTTTAGCAGACAACGCGACGAGAACGCGACTTCTGTTTATATGCGCGCGCACAGCTCGGGGTTCTGAGAAGAAGACGTCACGTTGTGAACGCGACGCGAAAACCTAAAAATCCCGCCCTGAAACGCAACGCGACGTATACATCGCAACGTCTCAGGACCTCGAGCTATGCGCGCATATAAACAGAAGTCACGTTGACCTTTGCTAAATCTGTCTAAAATCTTGTAGCAAACGCGTCAAATTTTTGAGCAAATCTCGTTGTAAAAATGACGACGACGGCGAGTTTCGAAAATACAACAAAATGGCGTGAATTATTTTCGGCACACACAGTAAGGTGAATGGGAAAACTCGTACTCGTCGTCGAACATATAGCGCTCTATCATCATCATCATCATCGTCGTCATCGTTGTGACCAACATCATCATCCTTATTATCAGTATTAGCATATCACTACCATTATCATTACCCTTAAAAACACTTTCACTATCATCAACATACTGAACTTGCCTGCGAACCATCTTCGGGTATGACACCCATTTTCTTAGACTTTTCAATCTGTGCATTGCCATGTCTTCGAGTTATCACCTTAAGAATCCGGGACAAGTTGGCGTGGCCAGAATTTTCCACCTCGTGATATAATTCTGAAATCAATTTCCATTGGTTGAGTGTTTTAGCCTTTCTCATTTCTTTGTGTGTGATATACTGCGGCAACCAGTAATCACTAATGCGTTGGACTATCATAATCTCGGCTTGCAGAAATATATCTTTTGAGAAAATGGATACTTTTACTTGTTGGTTCTTTCGAGCTTTTAAGGATCCTCGATGACAAGGTTTTACGTTTGTGAAGGTTTGAGTTGCTTGCCATTTCATTGCTTGGGGAAGCTCATATACAGCGCCATCTTTCAGGTAGTTGGACTGAAGCAGAAGTGTAGGAGTTAGGTACTTTGTACTTCTCGTTTATTTCATGTTAGAAACAAAACAGGATACTTCTTTTTTTGTATCAAAGTTTAGTTTCTGTGATATTTTGACCCTCAAATTTTCGAAACTCCGCAGGATCAGTAAAACATTTTCGCCCATGGACCGTCAGTAACAGTCTATATGTTCTACTAACTAACGATGATCGCCCAGGAACGTATCTCAAGAACTTTCAATTAAGCGAAGTTTTAGCAAATGCTAAAAAGGCATAGTTAAAAATGCTATTGTTTGTGCAAGAATATTTCTAACAGGATTGAAGAAACCGGAAAAGGTAGCACGAAGGGGTTGCTTATTGAATATGTAATATAACCGTTATGATAAAACGTGTAGTTAACTTCTGGAGTACCTCCTGGTGTTGGTGATTTAAAGTTTTAGGTGTATGTTGTTATATCACGCATCCACACGGAATTATGTAGCCCTATATAAACATCCACACATGTATCTAGCCTCACATCAAATGTGAAACCCTATATCAAAGCTCATCGCGAATGTATAACCCCTTTATTAAATTTTCAATCTCGAATAATGCGATTCGCGCGTTCTGATCGGTTCACTTTTCAATCTCGGTTATCAGCTCATATTCGGAGTTCAACAAATATGGAAATTGACTGTAGTGTTTGCAAAGCCAAAAAATAGGTTCTGAATAAAAGTTTAACTGTAATTTTTTAAGTATGGAAGAGTTTAGAAAACTAATTAAATTTAATAAAACAATTATTCCATTCGGGCTTGTTGGATATGAGATAATTTACAGCCAACTCGGCGCTACGCGCCTCTTTGGCTATTTACCATCTCATATCCAACGCGCGCTCTTGGAATAATTGTTAAATATCAAGCATCGACAGGGAAAAACAAAACAGCCCTCGATTATATCTTTACATGTATATAAAATTCTATATCAAGGCATTAATCTACATCAAAAATCCGTGCATTAGATAAATGCACAGTACAATTGAACCGTAACTTTTTGCAAAGTTAATCTAGGGACTGAATATTAAGCCATTGTTTTAGGTCTTTGTTCGTCGTAACACAAAAGCTTTTGAGATGCAAATCATTCAGTAGCCAGTCAAAACACTCTCATTAACACCTGAAACAAAGAATGTGCACTGTCGCGGTTCGTGCATCTTTGCATTTTCTTTGCTCTTCCCTTTTGAAGTTTCACCGGCCTTTATGACTAGTCCCTAGAATAACTATACTTTTAGGTATCAACAGAGTGCCAAGGTTTGCTTATAATGCGTATCTTTCGTCGCAGAATTTTTGCACACATAAGAATTTCAGTCTATAGATGAACAGCTTTTTTCGTTTTTTTTCTATTTGCTTACCTACCTGAATCTCGCGGAAAACAAACCGCCTATTATCAGGGTCGACTTGTCTTCGAAATCTCTCGGCGTCCATCCAGAAAGAGAACAACCTTTCTCCTCTTGTACCGCGCAAGAAAACACGAAAGTTGCGCATTCCGTTAACACTGCCGATATAGGTCTGTCTGGTCGATTCCTCAATCCCTTCAGGGCAGAAAATAATCGAAAACTGTAACGCGTCACCAAAATTAGTAAATTATGTACGCTTATTTTGTCAAATTTTGTCAGTCGGATCCCTTAGGTCTTTAAGAGGTTTTGGTCGCTTACTTTAGACCCAATAGAAAGATTACACCAAAAAATGAATATTTGTAACTCTTTATTAGGCCGAATACACAGTGCCTTCGTTCAGTGCCACACCTTACAACCTCCTGTGACTTTTGTTTACGTATGGCGAGACGTAAAAACTTATAATGTCATGTTTTTCAAGCTACCCAATACCCATGTTTTAGCCTAGAAGCCCATTAAGTCAGTGCTCATTTCCGGTTTCCGTAGTATAGTATGGGAGCTTTCGACTCTCTCCAACGTCCTAGATTTTCTCCGGTTGTTCCGTTCCGTCCCCCCCTCTTCCCCCTTCCTGAAAAAAAAAATTAAACTTTAACGTTACCTGTTTTTGAAGCAAGGAGTTCCTCACATAGCAAAAACTGGATGTAAAGATCAGTCTTCCAAAACAGAGGCGCTCTTCTACTCTTCACCCACTTCTTGATCTTGTCATGTAACACATACTGTTTAGAGAAAAATAATGAATGTTAACGGTGCCTCTGATAAACCCAAGCAAGTTCTTACGCCTTACGTATACGTGTTGTAACTTACGTATCTCGTGCGCTTCACAGGAGGATCAATATCAAACTTATTTTCTCCTGCTTTGAACATGAGCCTCGTTCCAAATATCTGAAAATCAATAAAGTCTGGTTTGTGTTTAAACTTGTTTAGTGAGATAATTAGAACAAAAGACGGCGTTCGGATGATGTAGCTAATGAAATTCGCTTTCTATTTGACCGGTCCGGCCAACCAAAAAAAATTGTTTCTGGTCGGTTAATATGGAAATGTCCAAGGCCAATCAGAGAACTTTCCAAACCCTACTAGCACGCAGCAAAAACTGAGAAGGCACGCGCGTACGTTTTCCCGCCACAACTCTCCAAACTCGCGCGCTTTAGCCCATCGGAGGGGGAGAACTGAACGGCGCTGATCCACGAGCGCAGGACCATTCTGGCCAGAACTAGTTCTGAGAACTTGTACGTTCCATTCAAGAACTGGTCGGTCGAACTGAACTATGACTTTTCCGGGGAAACGTTTTCAAACGTTTTCTAAACACCCGGGAATCTTTTTAAGAACTAAAAATTCCTAAAATTTATGCGTATTCTATGAACATACTGTATGAGGCTGAAGAAAGGCAAAGAACTGTTATTTCAGATACTGCACAAGATTAATGGAATTTTTTTCTCGGCTAATAAATCGCCTTTAGTGTTAATTGTGCGTGTACACGTTTTTTTTTTAACTCATTCAGATTGTTTCTGTCTTTCTTGCTGGCCATGATAGCGGCCAGTTCCGACTAAAGCGTGCACCATGCAAGCACTAACAATTTATGTTTAGGGAGATTTTAAGAGAACTTGATGCTGAAATCCTCAAAACATTTAAGAACATTCTGCCTTGGCCAAAAAATTAATTATATAAGACGTTATTTTGAAAACTTTCAACAAATTCGCTCGGGTTTAACGAAATCAGAATCTGGCTTTGAAGCTTTACTGGACAGAAATTGTAAAACAACAAACAAACGAAAACATTAACAAATTTACGCAATACCTAAATTTTGTTATCATTTCTTTAGTGGATAGACCTGGCTAAATGAGAAATAGCTAGTTCTTGAGATATTAACATTAAAATTTTCATCTGATGACGTCATGAGTGGTTCCGACAAATTTGCATTTAAATTTGCGAATCCGTAACATTTGGATGTATTTTAGCCAAAGTTGGGCTATTGATATACCTCGAGGTAGACCAAGTCCAAGTTGGGCACAATTCAGCATCCAAAGGTTATGGACTGGCGGCAGATTTTTAAATGATTTTTAATTTTTAAATCATTTAACTTTTATCTCAAGAACCAGAAAAGATTTTGGCAAAAAAATTTGACCGCTGTTTCTTATTTAGCAAAGCCTATCCACTGAAGAAATAAAACTTTCCACTTCAAATGCACTTTAACGCGTAGGAGCATTCAAGATTTTGTTACCGTGCTCGGCTGCTTTGAACAAAAAAATGAAAAGAGCGGTTAGTAATATTTTATAATCAGTGTATAATTTATTATGAACTTAAACGTATAATTCGATCTGTGTCAAACTGGATAAAAAACATTCTTAAAACTGTTTGATCGAAATTTCAGTCTGAATGTTCTCAGCTTGTTCTTTAAGATTAAAAATTGTGAGTGGGCCGTCTCAGCTTGAGTGATTTTTTTATAAAGTTTTTTCTTACAAAACAAGAGTAATTTGTTGATAAAACTTAGGAAGTAATTGAAAAGGGAGAATTTTATTGCGGAGTATTTCTAAGATTTCGCAAAGCTTTTGACGCAGTGAGTTATAATTTACTTTTGAACAAATTACAAATTTATGGGATCTGAGATATTGCAAGAGAATTGTTCGTGTCTTGTTTCAGTAACAAAAGGCAATATACTTCCATTGGAAACGCAAATACCGAAGAAAACCCCATCTCCTTTGGGGTACCCCAGAGATCAGTCCCCTCAAACTTGTATTTCTCGAATAAAAAAACTACACGAGTGTGAAAAAACTGTAAATGAAGAATTAAATCATGTTTCAACATATATAAAACACTTAGAATACTTAAAAATATGCGTATTTTATGCTCACACTAAATTGTACTTACCGGTAAGGATAGAAAAGTGTTGAAGTAGTCGACGAACACCGGATTTTTAAGCAATTCATCGAATTCTCTTTCATTTGGTTTGTCTGTAAGTTATAATACACTGCCTTATTTTTCGGTTCTGTTTGTAAGCATTTAAAATTAGCTTTGTCTAAGTATTATGATAAAGAATGTACCTTTTCCTAGAAGAAGTATTTTCTTGGCGGCAATTTCCAAAGAAGTCATAGTGGTTTTCTACATCAATCTTCTGATAGAGCAACAAAAACAATGCTACTTCACTTTTAATCGGACTTAATTAGTTACGAAACAGTTGATGACGTCATATTTATCTTTGGACCTAACACGCACGCTCAAAAAGATATAATTATTCATTTACTGGCTTGCGGTTTTGTTATCGAAACGAATTATAGCTAGAAGTAAACTTTTCGTGAAAGTGCAATTCGCTTAGTTTCGATAGTAGCAATAGAGACAAACTCGAACTCAACCAATCATTTAATTCGCTGCGTTTACCTTTGAGTCGTTTCAAACGCCGTGCCACAGTCACGCTTACTTCACCTGAACTTAGAAAACCCGATTTCAGCCGCTTTAGCACGGCGTTTGAAACCAAAACACGTCATAATCGGGTAGCACGACAAGCTGACACATGATACACGACTTTAGCTAGAGATAACTGAGGTTCGTTTCAGACACTTTGCTTAACTAACGCCAAAGTCTAGCTTGACGTTTGAAATCAGCGTTTAAAGTGCGCGCGCGGAATTGAGCCGAGTTGAAATATATTAATATTCTCTTATCATAGAGACGAGAAGACGAAGCACACCAGAGCTGAAACGAACTATTAATCAACCACAAAACTTAAAACGTATTGTCAGTACACATGGCTTGGAAAGTTATTTTTCCAGGTACGCCACAAAATCAAAAGACTACCCTCTTCCCTAACTGACTACGGACTGTATTGGCTATAATCTGAAAACTTCAAAACTACAAAACTAAATATAATTTTTAATACACAAATACATACCATTTCTAATATACAATCCAAATCAATTCTAAAAATTTATAGCGAAAACTCTAGAAGCTATGGATGTTTTAAAATCGATTTGTTTTTTTTTTTACTTCGTGGCACCACATTGGATGGACTGGGGCGGGAAGCACGTGACCTGATACGTCATATTGTTAATATTTTGGAGGAGACAGACGGGAGTTTAAGGTACAACGACGGCTTACAAAAACCCCACTTTTTGCTTGTCGTTTTCGATCACGTATGACTAGTTTGCTCAGTTTCTTTTGTCCCATTTCCGCTTGATGATAACACCATTTACATGTTTGGGCATCGGTCGATGCCATCGTGATTTGGTATGTGTATCGTGTTTGGACAATGGTTCACGGTTTAAATAGTAAGACCATAAACAGCTTGTACAATAAA
>JAOBAT010066117.1:0-23393 GCA_026413305.1 Hydrozoanthus tunicans
TCCATTTTCTATTCTCTCACAGAAAATAGATTTGTAACCAATCAGAGCGCGCGTTACATCAGGATTATTTTCTAAAGCATTATATACAAGTTTTCGTAAATCGGTCCACGTGACCAACACGTTTGTTTAGGAAGATTCAAGTTTCCAGAAACTGATTTTAAAAAACTTTTAAAATAAACAGTACTTTGTAAGATCCGTTAACCTTTCCGAAGAGAAGAATTACTGCTTGAATCTTCGCTTAACCCAAGTATCAAAGTTAGCTAGCCTTTGAGAAACCCAAGACCTATTCACATGACAATTCCTACCCCGCGGAGTACATGGCTTGCTTGATTGGCGTCATCGGCGGGAAACTCAAACTAATAATTGCTGCATTAAGCCTCTGTAGAAGATCTTCTCTCTGCTCATCCTCTTCAACTGCCATAATGCGCTGTTGGAGGTAAGGAACGCATTCAGTCCTTTGTTAATTATCAAGTATACTTACGTGAAAATATCAGACAAACGTTCAATCCTTGCCTGAGAACTTAGATAATGAATGTAATTAGAAACGCATTCACGATAGCCAACACTTGTCGTGTTGTTTTTTCTTTTTTTACGGAATTTTTTACGAGCAGACTCTTGCTCAAAGCTTTTGCGTTGCTTTTCGCACCCTTTGTGTTATGATCCAAGTACATTCTTTTTTGACTTTTGGCTTCAGATTAATAAACAAAGACGTAATCAAAATCAAATTAAAGCTAACCTAAGCAACAATTCAATCTGAGGTATAAGTAATTATACCTTATGTGCTGAAATATCTTATTTACAATTCTTGTCTTTTGTTTGAAAGGTCTCCCAATGATAAAACTATTGCACCTATGCAGTGGTGATTGTAAAATTTGTTTTGGAGCTAACACAGGCATTCTGGCTGTCATACACCAAAAAGTAGGGACAAATATAGGGAAATTTTCTAAGAAAAATAGGGAATTTTAGGGGTAAATGTCCAAAAATGTAGGGCTATTTTAGGGCTTTTTCGAAACAAAAAATACAATTCTACTTACCTTTTTTACCAAAGTTACTCACAAGAAAAATATGCTCACAAGATCGGAAAGAGACTGCAGTTCTCTTCTTGAAAATGCTTGACATGGAACTAAATTTAGAGAACTACTGCCACTGACACCATTAGTCAAGCTCTTCCAATAGGACCAATTGCACTCAACAAACACAAAAGAAGAAAAATGGGGCTTTTTAGGGAGAAATCGAAAAAAAGTTAAAATGTGGCGTTTTAGGGCAAGGAGAAATATTTAGGGATTTTTAGGAATTTTAAGGCCACCAGAATGCCTGCTAACATGGCCTAAGTTAAACGTGTCATGGTTCTACCTGTTTGAGATCCACGATGGAAAGATCCCACTCAGTTTCTTCATCCAGCTGAGAGTGGATGGTCTTCAGCTCCTGTACCGCTTCGTCGTTGAAGTGCATCTAGGAGACGAACAACCTCTTCTTTAGAACTAAAACAACTGGTTAGACTCAAGGTGACGAGGAAAACGTTAATGATTCACTTTATAAATGCAGTTGCATTTAACTTAAATACTAAGTAAAACCTATGTTTTGAAGCAAAGATACACTTTTCGCGTGTTTTTAGGTAGAGACACGCAGCAAAGGGGGGAGGGGGGTTCCTTGATTCACTAAAAATTTATATCAAACGAAAACTTGTTAAAACCAAAAAAGAACTTAAAGTGCAATGGCTAACTAAAAATGTAGCTCAAGTTCAAAGGCAGAACAAACACGCAACTTGCTGAATAATACGATTCAATAAACTCGCCATTTGACTTTCAAAGCAAGACAGTTTCTTTACAACATAGACTTTCTAATACAACGCATCTGAAAAGAAACAAGTGCATGCACTTCTCATAAAATAAACATATATAAAGCTATAATTTCCTCACCCCTTCGTTTCGTCTTGTAAAGATTTCCTCTTGCTGTATAAAAAAATGTTTTGATTAATTTTTAGTAACATGAACGAGTGTTCAAATTTAACAAAAGATAACAAATAATACTATTTAAAAGTCTCATTAAAAGCACACGCAAAATCTCGCATAAATGCCAACACAATTCACACAAGCACAGGTTGACACTAAAGTAAATTTGCCGAAAACTAAGAAATAGTTCATAGTTATAATCTGTCTATCGTTTTATGGATGCCTTGAGAAGTTGAGAAAGCTCTCCCAATTTTCGAAGTGCAAGATAATATACTAGTTAGTTGATTTCTACTACACAATTAGACTAGTCGTAGTTGTTTTTTTCTATGAATCTAATAGAAAACTCCAACTCTTAGTCTAAATGTTAAATAGACGCACGCTCATTTAATACAAAAAGCGCACGAAAAAAAATATATACGTTCTATGTGCCTTTCGATGATATGACTGTGCATAAGGTCAAACTCGCCAACATAGTCCTCTTTATTAAATTGGTTTGTGAAGAGCTTTTGTTCATAGCACTTATTTTGCTGTTTTCTAAAAGTATTATGGTACAAGTACTGAAACCTAAAAGGAGAGCGCCACAGATAATTTCTCCTCTGAAAAAAATCCGTTCCAAAAAGCTGAATTTTCGTAGCGATTTCAAACGGATTTGTAGAGTTTCGAGTGTGTTGGGTAAAATTCTCCGTATCTTAAAAAAAATTCGGAATCGAACCGAAAGAAACCTGTTTTCTTTTATCTCACATAGAGCTTGTTTCATCAAGAAGTTTTCAGCGGAATCTAAAATTTGACCCAAATCGAGTGGTTGATTCTTACGCGGACAGCCTCTTAAGCTTGGACACAAAAAGAAAGCAAATATTTGTCGTTTGAATGAATTAAGGCATGACTTCATAGGCTTCACAAAGCTCTTTGACTTACGGTAATGTACGCGTCCACAGGTGAACTCGGTCTCTCTGGTGTTCGAACGCCTTCCAACAACTCGTCTAGGATTCGTTTAGCGGTTTCTAAAGCTTCTCGTTTCGCCAGTTCCTCTTCGATCTTCTGTCTTTCTTCTCTGTAAACATCTTCCTGAGTTGCAACACCTCGCAGTGTGACTCTCATGGCTGCACCTCCACACAGCACTATGACAGGCAGCACAAGGAACCAATCACATAACGTTGTGGGTGTACATAATATTTTCTTTACACCACTAACATATAAGAATTACATGACTTGATTTTGTTGTTGTTAAATTTTCTTCTTGGTTTGAGTTTTATTTTCCTTCGCTTCAAACTCATTGTCATGCACTACCATATCAAAACAAAGGAAAATAAAATTTAAACTAAGGATAAAATCGAACGAAAACGTATACACAATTTCTATTATGAAAGAGGCTGGGTTTTGAGTAATCTGAAACTGTTTGTTAACCAATCAAATCAGACCCAATACTACAAATACTGGTACTTTTTTTTTCTAGTGCAGCCTTCGACACATTAAGTGTTTATCAACAATTCCTATGTACTTGACATTATTTATTCTTTGTTTAGATTTTTACTTCCAGACGATAAGGTAAAACTAGAAGCTATCTTTTTCGTGGAGGAGTTAAAACAAAGCGAGATTTATCAACACTCAACGATAACTTCTTTGTTAGCAGACAGCCAGTCTATAATCTCTAGCAGTTCAACATTGTTTTCGAGAGCAAACAGGGACTTGTGGCAATAAAAAAGATTTGTTTCGTATGATTCAACACCAGAGTTCTAAACCTTCCATCACAAAAACATAAATGATCGCCTGAGTTTCCTAATAAGTTTATTTAATATTTCAGGATTTTATTAACTGCATTTTCAACAAAGTTTAACAACCTTCTCACTTTTATCAACAGAGTGACACGCGCAAACGTCTTTTCGTAAGAAGTTGCAGACGTTGTGCATTTGATGTTACAACAGAATCCGGGTAAAAATACCGAGGGCACAGTGTGCTTTATTAAATCAACACATAATACAAATCCTGAACCTTTAAGGTACTATGTCATCAAAAGCTTAGGAAAATAATCGCACAGGCGCCAATAAATTGAGATTGTTTTCAAATTTTCAAGCTTTAGGTACCCTTAAAAAACCTCGTGCTTATTATGAAACAAGTAACTATAAATTGACATAATAATTATGAATCTTCACCCTGTTGCAAGACTCTATCTCTATACAATACAACACGATGACATCACAGGTGTAAAAAGAGCCAGTTATCCGAAAGAATTTGTTAGTGTCGTCTCGTTCTTTGTGGTTACTTTCCGATGTCTTTGATAAAATACGTTTGGTCTTTCATCTGCATGTCAATTTTTTTTCAATCCAAAGAGAAATTGCCTTGTAGCATCAAAAGTCTTTATATGTAACCTTTAAAGCCCGCCTACACTATCAACAGCTCATTTATCCAACCCAATGTAATACCTGGTTGGGTGAGTAGTTCCCAGGACTCTGTAAATATCCCGGCGTTCGGTGACTTGAAGATGAAAGGGAAGTTCATCGTCTCTCCGGGCAGAATCACCCCACTGTTTGTGTTAAAGTAGAAGCGCTGTGTACTGCCTGCCAGTCGAGTACCTAACGTGTTCGCCTTGGGAACGGACTGAAGCAAAGGGAAACCGCTATTAGCTGTCTTGGACTAGTTGGTGCAAGGAAGGACTAGCCGTAAAAGAACTACAGAATTACACATATTGAACATCGTGCTGACGAGCACTAGTGTAACAACGATTTTTTTGTTATTTTCTTGCCATCCTTTTACCCATGTTAACCTTCTACTTAATTCTACTTTCGTAGCAAAACCCTACCACAGAATGTTTTGCAAAATTGATCTCCAGTTTTCTTGTTCACTGCAAAAAGGTTGACTTTTTCGTCACTTCATTACAATTTATACCTTCAGTGTAACCCCGATGAGCTAACGGATATCTGTTACTAAAGAAATCCTTTTTTCACAGTTAATTGATCGTGATTTCGGGACTCACTGATTCCTAAGTTCCTTTTCCAGGTTTGCCAACTCGATGTTACTCGATTTTACCGCAAAGATCGTTTAAGAAGTTTATTACATATAACTGAAGCATCGTGCGGACGAGCACTAGTGTAACAATGCTTTTTTGTTATTTTCTTGCCATCCTTTTACCCATGTTAACCTTCTACTTAATTCTACTTTCGTAGCAAAACCCTACCACAGAATGTTTTGCAAAATTGATCTCCAGTTTTCTTGTTCACTGCAAAAAGGTTGACTTTTTCGTCACTTCATTACAATTTATACCTTCAGTGTAACCCCGATGAGCTAACGGATATCTGTTACTAAAGAAATCCTTTTTTCACAGTTAATTGATCGTGATTTCGGGACTCACTGATTCCTAAGTTCCTTTTCCAGGTTTGCCAACTCGATGTTACTCGATTTTACCGTAAAGATCGTTTAAGAAGTTTATTTCTTACCGGATTAAAACTAATTTTTTTGTCAAACAGTTCCAAACAAACAGAGCCTCTTAATGCTGAGGTTCAAAGAGCGGTAAAAATACCCCGGTCCCTTTCATCCTTACAAATTGACTTAGAAAGAAAACGCGTTCTCTCATTTGCTCCGTACTCAGTACCGTCGCCTGGTTAGCCTAGTTGGTAAGACGCTAGTCTTTCGTACGGGAGGCCCGGGTTCGATTCCAGGTGCCGGACCTTCACTCAGGGTCTTAAAATAACTGAGGAGAAGGTGCTGCCTTTGCTCCAACATCTGCAAACGGTTAGACCTTCGCGTCTTCTCGGATAAGGACGTTAAACCGTAGGCCCTCGGAGTCCAGTAATTGGGTTGTAAAATCTGTTGGGTTCTCCGAGTACCTAAGAACTATCACATCGGTCAGCGGCTCCGGCTCCGGCTCCGGCTCCGAGTACTTAAGAACTATCACACCGGTCAGCGGCTTATCCATGAAGAGCTGCCATATCGGATTAGCTTTAAAATTAAACAATATTGTCGTAATCACCAGACTGGCAATACCTTCCAGGAGTAATATATTGCAGTAGTCCCATCGTTACATATGTCTAACTTGGACACAACCCGGTCGCCGGTCGATCCTTCAAATGTCACGCGTTTGTCAACACCAACACGCCCAACTCCACTTGATGTCGAGCCAGTCCAGGAGGCAACCTTGCCGCCAATCGTAAGCGAGGGTCCAATGATCGGCTGGGGGAACACGTCTGCGTGCATTGCCAGGGGATCGCTGATGAAAGAAGAAATGTCATTTGTTCGTTATAGCGCAATCAAGGCGTTAAACGATGATCTTCATATGCTACTAACATCTCTTGTTAAATTGAAGTGACGTAAGACAACTCGCGAGCTGGAGTAAGAAACAAACGAGTGCGAGTGGGAAGGTATTAGACCACAGAGTAGCCGTACGAACAGAAAAGTTGGTTCTATCAGAAACTGCTATCTGTTTACATGTTTCCTTAACTTATGCGCATCAATGGATAGATGAATTTGCGCGTTATTAAAAGTGATTTTTGTTTGTCGTGGCGGCAACTATTGTCGCAAAAATATATGCGACTTGTTCACATTTTAAGCAACATCAACCCCAATGAAAAAGTAAGCGCTTGGCAATCTGTTATTTCTGACCATTTTCCATTTTTTATTTTTCTTACACTTTTTCTATCCCTTTAGTTCTTTTAGTTTAAATTCCACCAACTTATT
Source organism: Hydrozoanthus tunicans (assembly GCA_026413305.1). Classification (NCBI taxonomy): domain Eukaryota; kingdom Metazoa; phylum Cnidaria; class Anthozoa; order Zoantharia; family Hydrozoanthidae; genus Hydrozoanthus; species Hydrozoanthus tunicans. Next base: position 6,621 of record JAOBAT010066117.1, read on the forward strand.
TCATTAGGTATACCCTTTAAATTGCAGGACTATATGTAGCCACCTCTCAATTTACTCTCACACACTTTACCCCTACAAAGGACTAATGTTCGAGACGTCTTACATTTTCCAAGCATCTCTACTGTATCAGAGTGTTTTACAAAGCTAATCACTTACTGTACATAACCAGCATCTGACACAGCTTCGTCTTCTTCCTGCAAAGTCTCCATCGCATATTTGGAAGTGTTTGCAGGTCTTGAAGTTCCAATTACTTCTATCTCGTCGAGATACTAAAGAAAATATCACAACTGTGACGAATGTTTGAAACACATGTGGTACAACAGTCAAGGTAAGCAAAAGTTTAAAAGTAATTAGTATATACCAGCTCGGTTAAGCGCGATCTGATTGGTTTACAAATAGTAGCTGTGAGATAATATCTACCTCCGAAATAGTAGATAATGACACCAAAACAAAATGGCGGAAGGAAGTAGTCGCTTCGCGTTCGTTTGGGATCACGGTACTGAAAACGTTTGCTCTGAAAACACGGCAAGTTTAAGACAGCCTAAAGAATTTCAGTGTTTTACGCCATTTACAAAATTTTGTAGTCGACAAACTGTCAAAACACGTGTTACATATGTTTGGCTGTCTCAAGCGCGCCAGTCTCGCCACGCTAAGTGATTCAAGTAGCAAAAGTGTTTTTTTTTTCTTAAAATCTTTCTTTTTCTTGATTAGGAACAGTTGCCTCGCTGGTGTATACTAAAACACTTATTCTGTTTCAATTTCGTTGGATAGTGGCTTAATGAATATCTATCTCGCGCCGATATTTTACCACTATCCATCTCCGTTGAAATAGAATAAGTGTTGATTACCGCCGAAGACGGCTCTGAAAAATAAGAAAAAAAAATTAAGAAACATTTTCATCCGCTACACTAAACAACCGCCCTTACCGTACAAAAAATTTCCTAATTATCTCTCCTTTTGACTGCAAAAACTTCAAAACATGACTAGTGTTTAACTCGAAAATATACAGTTACTTTCGGCCCTAAACGTTGACCCCGCTCATCTATGCTCTGAAGTTTTTGTATCCTCGTTTTATCTAAAACTAGTTATTGTGTACTTATATTGTAACGTACATGTCAACTGTGAAATGAGGATGAACTTCCATTCTGTCCTGTTCTAGTTAATCTATTGCGTGCTGGAGTTATCCAGTATAAACCATATAAATCGAGGAAGACGTTTAAATGAATGATAGCAAAACAAGAAGTAAAGCCTCACAAGCCTTTTAATTAAGCAATAAAACGCATTTTCCGTGCCGTGTAATTTCTTATTGCATGATAGGGGGGGGATGTTAGGAGAATTGATAAAAAAATTTGATGAAGGGGGATGAAAGCGGGGATGTTGGGAGAACTAATAAGCGATGGTTCGGTACCTAGCTTGAATTACATTATTTTTCAAATTTTGCGTACGAACTGTTTTACGACAAATAAATGATACTCTTGAAACATTATGATGTTACTAAATAATGTTAGAACGTGATAATTGAGGGAGTATTTAATACTTTCAACAACAAAAAATTTTTGTCGAGTACTTCGTAACTTTTGTCAGGGGCATCTTTGAGCTAGCTCTGACTTGTCGACTGTAGCAAACAGCACCTCTTCGTTTTTGGTTTCCCAGTTTAATACCTAAATAGGCTCATTATGAATTTGTTATCAGATTTGAATTATAATTTTATATGCTTTCACTGGCTAACTTGTTTTCTACGATAAAAAAAACTGGTTATTTGCAAGAAATAAATATGGCGGCGGATTTTGATTCAGTGTTGCGAGAGACTTTCAAAAGATTTTCTTGTGCTCTCTTACAGAGCTCGGCTTTTTGCGCTCTCGACCAATCAGTGCGCGAGATTCACTGGGGTTATTTTATAAATCATTAAGAAAATAATCCTGATGTAACGCGCGCCCTCTTACGTCATAACACTTTTCTAAAATTGTCTACAAACACAAGCGATGCTGTTTTATCTCTTTTAGAAAATAACTATAGAGAAATAAAAAGATCTTGAGCTGTGTGACGTCAAATCCATTTTCTATTCTCTCACAGAAAATAGATTCGTAACCAATCAGAGCGCGCGTTACATCAGGATTATTTTCTAATCCCTTATTGAAACGCAACCAACAACAAAACGCGATTTTCGAAGGTTAAAGGATAGAGATTGGGAATGGAAATACTATAAAAACGTTTATGGCACAAGAAAAAAGAAAAAAATTCGAAAAAACCAACAGAAAATTAAAAGCATAAAAGCAACAGTTTGGTGGTTAGGAGAAACGCGTGACATGAACGTCAGTATAACTTTGGACGGAGTGACGTCACTTACAGGTTGGTGTGGATCGAGTTCATTAATGATGTCCTGTAGCTCCTGCTTCTTTTCTTTCAAGTAGAACGACTTATGCCATGGATAATGCACAGCGGTCTTCCTGTTAGTTTCCGACCACTCAATACCTGGGAAACATCATGAAGAGTTGGTTATCATTTAGTTACCGGCTTGTTACAAATCTAAGATTTGAATGACATTGACACTTACGGAATTTATAACAACAAAAATAACGATGGATCAGTTGAAGTGGAATTGATAACGATGGCAGTGGGTGTAACAATTCTTGGCCGATCTAAATTGTATTTCTTAAGGTACAAACCAAATAGGGCACAAATAACGCTTAAGGTCATTCCACTGAAATAGAACCCGCACCTAGATTGTTGTCAACCTTTCCTCATTTGTCAACCATTACATGTAAACTGAAAAAATGGAATAAAAAAGGGGTGTGCCCGTGTTAACTTTTGAGATATGAGTGATACAAACACCCCCTCCAGGGCTATTTTCCTGTTGTTGTCTTGCTTGTATCATAAATCGCCGTCGTATGTTTTGAATTTTATTTGCGATGAAAGCACTATTTTGAAAGCTTATTTCGCGCTCGTAAATGGACAGGTCAGGTAAGCATTCTATCCATTTACAGTTGAATAGAAGTGTTTAAAAAGTCCTTAGAGCTATAAAAGTACCGATGACAAAATCAATGGTTTCAGCAGCATTTTTAATTAGATTTCTTACCCATTTCCTTCTTCACTACTATAGGTTTGGTAATATGCTCCACCGGAGGAGGGTAGCCTCGTTCTGTTTGGGTCAGCGTCATTCTAGTGGACGAAGATAGTTTACTTTATACACTGATGTACTCTAATAAACATGATATACACATTTTTTCTTTTATAAGAACCAGTAAATTTGGCCGAGGCTCATTGTTCTTAACTTTTTGGCGATTTGAGACTCAAATTGTTCTTAAAATGTTCTTATTTCTATGTATAATTAAACCGAGGAAAAACTAAGCCAAAAGTGTTGCATTATAATTGTTTATGAATGTATTTGAAAACGAATTTGGTCAATTTATTCCTTATCAACATTTTGCCCGAGACGATTTCCGGTGATTATAAACTGCGAAGCATTTTTTAGTTATTCTTTAATAATCAACTAAGGATCGAAGTTCAGTAAGGTTTTTAAAAAACATTAGCTATCGACGACTTTAAGTTAGAGGGGTCGACTAAAAGGCGCCTTAGTTTCGAATCGATTCGTCAACTATGTTTGGTTGCAACTAGACTTCAGGTAAATATATTCTTATAGAGCACCAACTGACGTTCTGGTGAGACTTCGCACATTTCGTATTTACCATCTTATTTTGTCCATACTAGATTCATCTTCCTGTGAAGCATGCTCTCCTCTGTCTTGGCATGAGCTATAATTAGTCTATACCTATTTGCTTAAGTTCTTTAGCACTAATATTGTCTCTCTCTCGTTTGTCGCTTGTCTTTTGATATCAAAAGCTAAAGTAAGGTGTAGGAGCTTGTTAGCCCCTATGGGCTGTTTCCTACGCCTTCCACGTTTGTGAAACTTGTAAAAGAAAATACGTTTGAAATTTAAAGTGGTAAATAAAAAAAACTGTTAACTGTTAACTTGTTCATCATGTGTCTTAGTCGAATCGACTCAGTACAAGACTAGTGTATTGGACATGCCTGGTTTAGTCGCAAAAAATATGCATATCATACAACAACGGATCTCAAAACAGCTTACGTCAGCCCAGTTTCGTCATTGCCAATTGGTTCCATCTGCTTCCAGAACTCACTTCCAACGCGATCTGTGTTTAGCAAGGGATACAGCAATAATTAGAAATTCACCACAAAAGAGCGAAGTAAACTAGAACCACTAACTTGCAAAACGTTACAAAATAAATTCGTATAAGACGAAACAACAAACTTGATTTGCAAAACATTGTAATTTTTGCTGAACTTAGTTCGCTTTGTATCTTTGTACCTTAAGCAAGTTGCACATCAATGTAAGAGAATTTAGCAAAACACTGATGACTATCAATTTTAAATTGTACCTCCCCAAAGATATAGTCTATACAAGATCAGTAAATAGTTTTAAATCTAAATTTACTAATAGTTTTTAATATTCTAGTTTTTACACTGTTTTTTACAAATTTTTAAATTGCAAGATATTTTCATCAAAGTATTTTTTAAATTCTAAATTAAAGTATTATTTTCATCATCATTATAACTGCTTCACGGCTGGTGTAATATCTAAGATTTAAACCCGCTTAATAAAATGGAAATTTAGATGAAACGCCTTAGCGTACGTGTACATTTTTGTACAAAATTAAATTATATAGAGTCGCTGTTTTCAAAGAATGACCAACAGAACCCACGAAAACATTTAAACTGTATAAATTTGATTGAATATCAGGCGATGGACTGGATCACATAGGTTGACAATCTAAGCTTTTACTACTTTATTTAAATCGTTTTATCGACAAATATATTCGGGGAACGTTCGAGATTCGAAACCTGATTCATATTACATAAAATCTAATCATTCAAGCATTTCAAAACATTTCAACTTTATACTCTTTCGTTCAGGGAAAGAAAGATGATAAAAGCCCGGAAACATGGATGCCTTCGATGTTGGCACCTAAACGAGTACCTAACAGACCCTGTGCATAAATGGCAAGGACTTTAAAGTCCCTATCAAGCTTAATTTTTTTTTATTTTTTGGATTAAAACTGTTGTCATCTGTGAACTCAAAATTCGAATAACCAAAGAAAATTTCCACGTCTAAGTATGCTTTTTAATCAAAGAAGATTGGAATGTACATTTTGACCGAGTAGGGCGGGGACTGGTAATCTGTGACGTAGCGGCAGTGAGTTATGTGGTTTTTGTTTAAAAAATGTTATAAAAATTTTATTTCAAACAATTTCAAGGGAATAATGAATTGATTAAAGTTATAACAATGTGACTATTGTAGCCAGAATTGAATTTTTTGAGATAAAAAAGACTGTCTCTGCTTCATGCCTCGTGCTACGTCATATGTCTTCTGCTACGTCATCATTGCACGCTTCAAATCTGAAAAATGTAACAGGAACAGCGAGAAAAGGTTTTATTTTCGAAAATTACTACTATTAAAGGATCTACTTTCCATCTGGAACTTAAAAAAGAAGCTTGAAAGGGGCTTCAATACTTTTTATCTTCATTTGAATTAGTCCTACAAGCCTCGTTCTTGAGCTAAATATTCAAATTATGTTACCCAATACCCCAGAACGAGGCTAAAAAAGCTGATTTAAATGTAGACAAAAGGGTATTTAAATCGCCGCTATTTGAGCACAGTGTCTATGTAATATAACGTGCGTTGCGCCACGTGTACTTACATCCTTTGCCGTAACCAACAGACGGTATTGCTCTATCAATCAAGTGTCTGAAATTGGATCAAACACTTTAACAATATTACTAAGGATACTTTTACAGACAAAAGGTTCCAAGACACACTAAGTATCTGACATATTTTAGTGAATAATAAGTGTTTCGACAAAAAAGAAATGTGCTAAACTGTTAGTTTTAAAAAACGAGAATTTAGATACGACCAGACAGACAAAAGAAAGACGAAAGTTTACAAACCTTTCTTCTTGGACTTTTCGGAAATCGTCGCTCTGGTTCATCACCAACATGTCGGTTCTAACGTGCATGAGTTCTGAAACATAAGATGAGATAAGAATTGGAAAACAGAATTGATACTACGAACGATACACCAATAGTTTACAAGGCTACTTCTACAGGAGAGGCCAACATTTTCATACCGTATTTATTACAATTAGCGCTCTGAGCTTAACTTTTTTTCACTTTTTTGGTGGGCATTTACTCCAGGTGAGCGCTAATTCGGGGCTGGGCGATAACTCGAAAAAATGCGGTATTACCAGTTCCGCGGATTACTGAACTCACTGTTCTTTCAAAGAAACTAGTAACAGTCGAGTATATCTTTTATAGTGAATGACTTTAAGAAGACCGAAGAAGACTAATCGTTAACCAAAGTAGCAGTTTGAGCTGTGTAGGCGAATAAGTCAAAGCGAGACAAACACACAAGAGGTGAAACACTTTGGTCACGTTCATCGCCAAAACATAGTACGGAAATCTGACATGTAACATACGAACTTTCTTCCAACTGTAACTTCAAACTAGCAAGGTATTTTACGAGGAGAAAAAAACTTTTACAAAAGAGGTTTTTAGCCAAATCACATGAGACAAAATTAATTCGCTAGGTACAATGAGAAGTAGCTGGTGCCTAGATCTTCTCATTTTTGCACGGTTGCCCAGGGCATTTTTGAAATATGACGGTAAAAAAGAATTTAAAGAGCGAGTTTTGTTTTTCTTTGACTGTTTTCCGTGTTTTTATTTAGTTGATACACTTTGTTTGCCCTCTTACAATATCAAAATGCAATGCGGTTGCAAAAATGAGGGGATCTTGGCATCGCAATGTTCAACTTGAGAAACCCCACCTGACAGGTGTCGCTGTTGTGTTCTACGCTGCCCCATCTGTCGCTTCCAGTTACTAAGAGCGTTGCTCTCGTTTAACTTGAAATGGAAGACAAGACTTAGTTACGAGAAGTTATAGCGGACTGGTTGGCGCAGTGGTAAGATCTCTGCCTCCCAATCCTGAGGTCCCCGGTTCGATCCCCGGCCTGATCAAGGGGTGGAATATTTTGGCGACCTTCTTTCCCGCTAAAGGCCACTCAGCTTTCCATCCTTACGGGGTCGGTAAATGAGTACCAGCATATATGGACCGCTTTGAAGCGGCCTATATATGCTTCCGGTCCGCTGGGGGTAAACTGATCATTATAAAGCGCCTTTGAGCAGTCATTTGGAAAAGGCGCTATATAAATGCACCACTCTGCCTTTGAGAAGCCTCAATGAAACTCCAAAATGTTATGAAAAATTTGAAAGATGCCTTTCATGCAGGCAGGTACTATTTGTTCGCCGATATTGAATGAAAATTCAAGGTTAGGGCGGACAGATTATCGTCCTTGTCCACGAACGGTATGCCGAAAGAAGGCCGCACAAATGGGTTGAGGTCAAGGTCAAGGGTTGAATTCGGGGCCTCACGCTTGACTCAGTCTTAGTTCTTACCGGTTAAGCCAAGTTCGCTAGTAGAATAATGCGTAGAGGGTCACAAATGTTCCCAGAGTAGTCCAGTTCATATAGTTATAATTTAGGCTAAGCTAAGCCTATTAAATTCCAAAGATTGTTCACGTTTTTCTATTTTCGGCCAACTTCCCGTAGCTAGAATGAGTGGAGCTTAAGTATCTGCTTTGCACAGCGAAAGAGAAAAAGTTAGTCAAATTGGTTCCCAATGTTTTCAAACTAATGTGAATGGGAAAAGTTCGCAAGGGAGAAATTTCTACTATTTTCAAGAAGCTACAACAGAACTGTAGTTATTATTCAAAGTATACAGACTTACGGTTGTTTGATAAACATGTTGCGGAAAAGTACTCTTTTCAGGTGCTTTAGAATTTTCACTGGATCCACGTGAAAACTGAAAAAACAATGGATATTTATTGCTAATCGCAAGAATATTCTTAAAAAGTGTGAAGCGATATCTTTGAACTAGTTTAAAATTTCTAAAACTAAAGACACTTGTTATCGGTTTTTAAAATAAATATTGTGGAGAATTTATGAAGAATGTTTCAAAGACAACGCGCTGAACTCGCTTTGCCGTTCAACCATAAACTGGTTAGCCCAGTTGATAAGGCGCCAGTCTGTAGTGCGGGAGGCCCGGGTTCGATTCCCGGTGCCGGACCTTCACTCAGGGTCTTAAAATAACTGAGGAGAAGGTGCTGCCTTTGCTCTAACACCTGCAAACGGTAAGACCTTCGCGTCACCTCGAATAAGGACGTTAAACCGTAGGTCCCGGATGACAGACCTCGAAGGGGGCTCGAGTCCTATTTTCTGTTCTTGCGTGACTCCTTGAGTCAAAAAATGTTATAAATATTAAATAAAAATAAATAAATTAGTTTTTGAAATATTTACTTGTGCTGATTAATCCCGAATTGCACTCCAAACTATTTGATTACCAGCATAAACAATTTGGTTGGCTTTACTACGTGAAAAAATGGATACAGGCGTTTAGGACTGTAGCCCTTTTATATCAGTTCTAATTTTGATTATAGTTGCACAGCTGAAAGCAGTTAGCACTCATTCTGAGGGTAGCTATAATTTGTTTCAATCTTTGCATGGACACTTAGAACTCCAAACTGTATCTGTGTAATTTCCTACAGAACCACAAAATTGTATCTTTGTGTTATTAGACAAAAAGAGGACCACGCTTACCTGAAATGGGGGAAACGGAGGCAAATTCTGAAAAGGAAAAATGCAATTGAAATTGTGTAAACTTACAGTACATGCTTAAAATACATCTTAAGAATCCGGTTTGGTGACTGAATAACACTGATGTTTAAAAAAATCCGATAAAAACATAGAAAAGTGTCGGGGGGGGTACTCTGGAGTTAAAAGGGTAGGGATGACCATCGGAAAAGTCCCCCAAATACCCTAAAATATGACAAGGCATAGACATTCTCCACCCTAAAAAATACCTCTCGGTTTGAAAATTACCCTAAAAAATACCAATTGAAAGTTGAATTTTTTTCCTGGATGGCTAGCAGGTTGGCGCTATTGCTTGTCGTGTTGCGCTGAACGTGATATGCAGTAAATAAAGGCGGTGCGTAATAGGACGTTCACCAAAAGACTTTTGTCTTAACTTCCTATCAGTACGCACGTTTGCTAAAACATCCCTTAAAAAAACGGACTGACAACTTTAAGAACTAAAACAAGGATGACGGTCATATCATCCCAATATAGGACGTACCCCCCCCCCGGCCCCGGCCCCGGGAAAAGTGTAAGTCATTTTTCCTCTTTAGTTCATCATTGAGTCGATCGAAAGACAAGTAAATGCGCGAGAACTGGGGTCAGGGTAAAAAATCCACCCCTTTGCTTAATGCTTTATGTTCTAGTCTTCGAACAATTTTACCAAATATTTTAAAAGGATAAAAAAGACTGCTACAGGGCTCGAAACTAACTTTTTTCAAATAACCAGCTGTCCACTAGAGGCAGGGTCCTCAAAATGACCTGGAGGAGAAGGTTAAAGCTTCAGTGTAAGCGACTGGATTCCAAACGAGCAAGACTAACTGTAACCCTGCTATACTAAGGGTTCCTGAGCGCCTTATAAACCTCAGATTGCATTGCCCTCAAAGTCACCAAATGCAACAAACAGTGCTATAATTTGTGTTCGATTTCATAAGCTAAAACCGATTTCTTCAACAGAACCACGATATTTCTTGTTTAACATGTGGAAGCTAAGACTCTAGGGTAAAGATAAATTTTCTTCTGTGCTAGTTGGAAGTGGTTTTGCAACTTTTAGAGGTGTCTAAATGACTGAAAGAGGCAGCTCATTCGGCTGCCAGCTGGCCAGTTTTGAGAAGCCTGCTGGGGCAACAATTTGGTAGCCTGAGCACAAGTTTTAGTAGGCATAAATACCGTAATTCGTACTACGTTTTCGTCTGTAGCTGAGTGCGCCTGCTGGAACAACTGCATTTGCTCCCAGATTTGTTTTGCCAGGAAGGCAGGTAAGCTTCATAAATCAGTTCTCACATTTTTTATCATTTCATTAGAAACAACAACTCCTAGTTAATCAGTCGAGTTCCCCATAATCTTTTAGCAGTCTGCTAACTCCAAGTTCTAAGAATCTCAAATCCACCATTCATTTCTCGGTACACTGCGGCATTGGCCACTAACATGTGGCAAGCTTGAGCCCTCTATATATACTCCCTATATTGGGGTGGTAGGTAGGACCGTCGTATTTTTTAGGGGCTAAAATTGTCGGTCCAGTATTTTTTAGGGTCAAAAACCCCAAGTTATTGGACTGCTTGCAGTCCTGTGTTTATAATAAGATGGCATTGTGTAATTTTGATCAGCTAAATGCATTATCTAGCTCTATACATATATTTTGTGCACACACCTCTATATCTCCTCGCTGAATTGCTTCAATGTGAAAGTCCTGCCAACTTCCTAGTATAGTGTGTGTCATTTGCTGCCCTCCTTCGCTGTACACTGGGCCCGTGGGACCTGTGACAGAACCAGGCAGAAAAAGAGACCAAACGTTTTACATGTACACATACATGAAAAAAATTATCTTCAGCATGAGCAAGTACAGTTACTTGTTGTTGACAAAACCATAAGCTGAGATGATAAATTCTTAACAATATCTCTTATGGTAATTAGTGATAGTTGTCCAAAGAAAACCAAAATCTGGACACTATTTAACATCATTTTTTTAAAATGTTTAAAAATGCAGCTGATATGGTGGGGAGCAAGGGGGTTGGAGGATTATTGGGAAAGTGGAAAGAAATGAGAGAAACAAAGAAGAAAGGGGAGGGAAATACAAGGATCAGAGAGGAGAAAGGGGAATGAGTGGATCATGATGTAGTATGACATAGCTTCCTTTGCTTAAGTTATCTAACTGAATTTAAAACTAAACCAAGAAAAGTTTTGGCTTTCAAACTCCTCACCAAACCACAAACTCCACCCCTTCCCCCAGCTCCACCCAATTAAAACAGCAAAGCAAACTTAGCTGATCTGTCATGAAAAATCTAAGCTAGATCCCAGAAAGAAAATTTACAGTCAGTATAGTTAACTTCTTGAAAGAGAACCAGCATATAGTTTGTTGAACCACCTACCAACAAGAGGACTGGTGATAAGGGCGGCATCCGCTGGGGCAGGCCGGGCAACTGTTACACTGAAACAAAACATCCAAGGATGCTTTTAACTTCCTTAATCCTGGCATTATCAATCAATGATGCAATCAACGACCATCAATATCAATTAATCAAAGTTTTGATATTGATAATCAATGATGACTCAATGGCTCACAAGTTTTGACATCAATTAACTTTTTAGGTGGACACTGTGTGCTTCTATTTTTTTGTTAATTCTCAACACAATCCAAATCTTCACATAAAAATCCAAACATGAGCAGTTCCTAGTTGGTCAGCAATCTGGTCAGTGTCACTGAGATGTCAACAACTGGTTAAAAGTGGAAGGTGCCATGACATGTTTGATTGAATTTAGTTTAAAGTAAGCATTTGTTGATCTCCAAAAGAGAACAGACTATTTCTGTGAAGAATCAAGTGTGTCCTGTGAACATCCTTCAACAAAATTCATATCCATAAGTGACATCTGGGAAAAAGTTTGTGAATATTGATAGATCACCAATGGATGGGACTGATATCTATCAATATCAATTTTAACTAATAGCCATTGATTGATATCAAAAGATCCATAGGTTCACTGACGATTGATTTCATGATGATTTGATGATTGATGCATTAATGTTAATTATTTTATGATGTGGAATCATCAATTAAATTATATTATGAGATATCTAATGATTTTTAAAATAATATATCAAGTTATATTATAATGAAGTTCATGGGCTGCATTTTGAAATAGATTCATTAAGAATTACAGCATCAGTTGTTTATTTTTCAAACTTTTGTTAAACTTAGTTATTTACTAGCCATTTTATCACTGTTAGAAAAAGCAAGGTTTGATCGTTTGTGGCCAATTAAAAACTAATTTTGAACTTTAGATCTAACTTCAGCTAAACCTTTTTCACAAAAAGCATTGAATTTAGTATAATTTCTGTGAATCAGCCGGGTTAGCCTCACACTTGAGTCAAAAAGAAATATGTTAACTCATGTTACTCAAAGCGAGGACAAGAATACTGAAATCACGACCATTTTGAGAAAAGGTCTATATAGTTCTTTAAGCAATTCAATGTTACCTCTTTCCCATTGGCTGATCTAATTCAGCTGTTTTCAACCTTGTTTTGCGAACCAACACTGTTGATGTCGTCTTGGGTGTCTCAGGTGGCTTTGGAGGCCTCATCTTTACACACAAATGAACCAAATATAAACAAGAGTATTTGATTTTATGAAATATGTTTATGAAACTGATAAATTTTACCGACATCTATCCAAATATAAAAGACAAAATACTGTTTTTCAATTTTTTTTCTTGAGATATTGAATACATGCACAGTTTACAAAATTGAACTTTAGAAAATTATTACCATGTTTGTATACAAGCACAGGACTGTTGGGACAAGGCAAGAAAAGGTTTGAATCATATCTTGAAAGAGCTTTTATAAAGCAATAACAAATGATAAGCCATTTATGACTTCTATACAGATTTAGAAAATGGTGACCTCAACCAATAAGAGCGAGTGTTTATACCTTCTTGAGATCTTCTACATTAATAGCAAGTGAGTCAAGTTCATCTCCAGATATAACATTGCCAATTGGTTGGCCTGAAACATTTTCATCTTGAGCAGCTATGGTGGATCCTGCTGGTGTAATGAGTTTGTCAGGAGTACCTCCATCGCGTTTCTTTGACCTCAGGTTTTTGTCTATGTACAGGGAACAAGATAAAATTTAAAGATATCAAGTTACCATGCAAAAAAGGATAACACGTATTTAAATTGTATTTATAAGTATACATTCAAGTTTACACCTCAAACATTTCTTGACAAGTCTGTCAACTGAAGATGTATTTACTTCTGAAGATGATAACTTACAAGTGTAAGCTTTTAACATTGAATATTTTATAGCAAATATATGTTTTAAATAATATAAAATTTAAAACAGTGTTTTTATCATCGATAAACTATATTTAAAGCTCTTGTCTTAGAAAAAAGTAAACATACTTCAGTGTACTCAAAATTTAACTGACAGCACTTTTTGTTTGCCCTCAATGGTTCCCATAGCTACAAGCTTCCTTAACATCATACTCCTTTTTTGAGCCTAAGCAAAAAAGGACTCATGTCTCAAGTCAGATAATAAGTCTATTAGAAAGAGCTTTTAAAAGCAGTAAACAAAATAGCTACATATCAAACAAACTAAAAGAAAATGACAAAAACTGGCTAGTGATTGAGTGACAGAAAAAGAAAGGTATTTACTTTTCAATTTACATTGGAATTGTAATTGTTATTAATGTACTTGTGTGACAAAAACTGCACACCCATAGCTGAAACAAAAACTTTAAAAAAAGATCTAGCTGTTTTTCAAGTTTGCAAAATCAAAGGCCTTGCTTTCTCCCACTGGATTGATGAATATCAATAAACCTGATTACAACACTCTTGGTCTGTGTTTAATAAAATCTTTGTTATGCTTTAAGTCCCCTGAACTACTACTCATCTTCCCTTTGGCTTTGACTTTGTGAAGATAATATTATTTTGGAATATAGTTTAGTGAGGCAACAGGCAGAGGTCTTGGATCCAAGAGAGATGCAATTTACTCAAAACTTTTTCAAGACTTAGACTAAATTTTTTTATTTAACCTTTACATGTAAAAAAGGATTTGGGGAACAGTGTCTTGTCGACTTCAAAACTCAAAAATAAATAAATGATCTATCATAATTATTAATTTCAGTTTTTAGTGCTACCATATGAATAGCAGGGCATATAACCTTTTAATGTCTAAAGATAGACCGTATTTTTCAATAGGCAACCTAAAATGACATCAAAACCTTGTTTAGTTGCAACTTTTGGCTACAAATTAATAATGAAACTCACAGTTGTCCTCAATCAAACATAAAACTTCAGTCTGCATTGGTTATACTAACCTGTCGATTTTGGGCGATCCTTTTTTGAGGGTTTGCTTGATAATCTGTTACTCATGATGGTTCTCTAAACATTTCCACGAACTCACAAAGAAACTCTGTTTATAATTGTCGTATAAACGGTCACAGTTCTACAAGGTTTTAGCTGTACTTTTCCTTCATCGCTCGTTAGCAACCTCCGCCATGATAACAACAAACTTTACCTTAGCAGCCACGCCTGCTGTGTTTGACTTACCCGCGGGGGTGGAGAAGGGGGCGGAAGGTCAATAAATTGATTTTTTTATATTTTTGCTTTGCTTTAAAACTTTTGATAACAGGTGACATCTAGTCACAAAATTAAAAGAGTTAAATTCTAGCGACCACACGAGCGATCGTTTCGCTACCCTGACTAATCCCTAGGGGTGAGGGGAGGGGAGGATTCGATACATCATTTTGGGTCTCTCCTTGTCATACCGATCGACGCTTGCACCAGAAACTTATTAGGCACGCATTTTGTTTTTTATAATTTTCTGTGACGTCCGCGCAAGAGCTATCATGTCCACGTCTTATAAGATTACTTAGTTTTTTTTACCACGTTGGCGTTCAGTAATTGCCCGGCAACTCAACTGTGAATATGAAGTTTATTGATGTAGTAAGGACACTGACCTAATTCTTTATAAAGTTGTTGTCAATTGAAAATTCACTGGCGCGGACATTAGACACTTCGACTGGCAAACCATAGCCAAAGGTCAGAAAGCGTTTCAAATCCCCAGAAAGCAATGTTTATGTAGTCTGTTATAGTCAACAAGAACCGAATGTTGTTATAATCGTTTTGTTATTTTTTGAAGCAACATTGATTTACAAAATTCAACTTACCCTTACATTTGCCTAAATTCGCTTGGCGTTTGAGCTCACGCGTCGTGACGGAAGCCTGGGCTGCCTGTGGGGCAAATTTTCAGTAGTGTTTGTGATTGCGTGACGAACTGACGAAACCCTGCTATAAAGTAAATAATATGTAAAAAGACGCGTATGTTCGACCTCTGATGTCATGCTAGTCCAGCGTGGTACCAGGACCACATGTAAATTGAGTAAAAGAAACGGCTTGGGAGGTACGCTAGTTCGCACAACCCAACTGATCCAACATGAGACATCGTAAAGGACTTGCCTCCGAACAGGGGGCTCCAGGCGGAGTCGTTCCACCAGCAGTCGAAACCGTTTACCCTCCACTCTATTTCCTGTGGAAAACTGTTGCAGTTCTTGCTACTTTATTCTTGATCGTGACTCTAGGGATTTTGCTATTCACGTCAGAAACCAGAGGCACAAATAATCAAAGCTTCTTCTGCCCCAGACAGCCTCCGCTACTCGATCTCCCGGATGAGTTACCAACCGACCTTAGACGAGCGCTAGAAACATTCGCTAACCATCTTAAATCACTTGTTAAAAGGTCTGAGAACGTGCCTGCGATTTCAGCTAACGTGTTCTACAAAGACCAAATCATTTGGACAGGACACTACGGATCGAAGATAGCGAATAAATCCGAGTTACCGGACAGCCAAACAGTGTACCGTGTTGGCAGTATAACAAAGATTCTCCCGGTGTTGCTGTTGTTGAAGCTGTTCGAAGACAGAGTGATCTCTTCCATAGATGATCCGTTGAGTAAGTATGTTCCCGAGTTTAGCATCAAGAATCCCTTCGGTAAAGATGACGTTACGCTTCGACAACTTGCAAATCAGGTAGGTTAAATTAAAATTTATTATCACTGGTAATTTTACAACCAACCGCCCTGATACCAGGGAATGAGGCGGAATAATGGAGGAAGAACGTTCGGTATATTTTTTGCCTCGGAATACGAATATTAGGCCAGCCATACCAAGGAGTATGAATAATTGAGAATGTTTGTCTCTGGAATATGAATATTTGGAAAATATTCCAAAATGAATTGGAATATTCTGTTTTGAAGTATCCTGTTTTTATCCCCCGACCTGATACGTAATGACCATGTAGATAAGGCACCAACAGACTCTAGCCGTTTGTGCTATATATATTGGGACAACTTTTAATTCTCTTTTAGCAATTTCATTACATATCAACTCAACTGACAGTTTTTTCATGCATCGTTCAACAAGTCAAAGCTTGTTGTCCTTTCGAATGCGTCACCTGCTTGTTGCTTGTCACTTGGAGTTGTTTTAACAAATGGGACTGCACGAACTTCGTATAAAGGCTGCATAAGAATCGTTGGATTCAGTTATTCAGTTCAGTTCAGTTTATTTGACCACATTTACAAATGTTAACAGTCCTATAAAGTACAAAATGTTCGTTATTATGTGGCAAGGAAGCCCAAATAAACCAATACAGCTTATGAAGTTTGGGCTTCCTTGTGATGATTATAATAGACTAAGGATTATATTGACGGTGCGGTGGCATAGTGTAATTATCATAAATTAAATTACAGTGCATGGTGCGGTGGTATAGTGTTCAAAACAATGAAGGTAACGATAAAAAAATATATATATATATCTAGGGCGTTAACAGGAAAAGGGTCCTTCAATCGTTTGGCAAAATCTAGCCGAGTGGGTGTTTTTGCGCGTGCAACATTTAAAATCCCCAGAAGACTCAACGCCTGCAATTCGGAAATGCCATAACATAGACAATAATTATTATAACAAACCTGCAAAATGCTTGTTAAAACTCAAATTTGCTCTTTAAATAGAGTTAAGACTTTCAAGACTTGACTGGAACTTAATCAAAAAGCTGAATTGGCTTTAGTTTTGTTCTAATTTCACG
>JAOBAT010066128.1:0-23392 GCA_026413305.1 Hydrozoanthus tunicans
ATAATGTAAGTAAACTGGACCCCTCCCGTAGAGTCTATCAACAGAACCTATAATGTAAGTAAACTGGACCCCTCCCGTAGAGTCTATCAACAGAACCTATAATGTTAGTAAACTGGACCCCTCCTGTAGAGTCTATCAACAGAACCTATAATGTAAGTAAACTGGACCCCTCCCGTAGAGTCTATCAACAGAACCTATAATGTAAGTAAACTGGACCCCTCCCGCAGAGTCTATCAACAGAACCTATAATGTAAGTAAACTGGACCCCTCCTGCAAAGTCTATAAACAGAACCTATAATGTAAGTAAACTGAACCCCTCCCGCAGAGTCTATCAACAGAACCTATAATGTAAGTAATCTGGACCCCTCCCGTAGAGTCTATCAACAGAACCTATAATGTAAGTAAACTGGACCCCTGCCGTAAAGTCATCGACAGAACCTATAATGTAAGTTAACTGGACCCCTGCCGCCGAGTCTATTGATCAACAAAACCTATAATGTAAGTTATCGTAAACGTAGCTTTTCAGTGCTTCTTATCAGAAAAGATCATCACGGCCTTCAAAAGAAGATGCCAGCCTCGCGCCCCAAAACTTAATCCTTGTTAACATATTATGCTCTTGCTTTCTATCATTTTTCGAGTTATTGAGGTCAACATGCTAAAACGAGTTAGAGGTAGTAAACTTGTTAGTTTCCTTCTGGATTATATGTATCCATAAACGCTTACATCGGAAACACCATTATACGTATACAATAGTGCGTCAAAGAGCTTTGTGAAAAAGTCACTCTTCAGTTTACAAACATCTCATCAAGTTTCAAAAAACCCTACAGTTTCCGAATTTTTATTGGCGTCATCGCTCAAGAACCTGCCCCCTTAAATAATTATTCCTTAGGGAGCCTCTCCACCACAAACTTGCGTACAGAGCTCTCTGAAATAAGCTAGTTCTTAGTCTGTATTGTCATTATTGTGTTTATCCGCTGTTACTTCATCTCATTTCATTTTTCCACCATAACTTTACAATAATAACTATGTAAGGGGGTCGAGCATGCGCATAAGTCAGCAGTTATAACTCGAGTACGCTTTTTACTATTTATTCCCTTATGATGCCGTACATCGGAGAAAGCTCAGAACATGGTTAAAATAATTTTTTTAAAACCATTTAAAAATTTTAAAAGCAGCTCTAGGTCTCGCCAATTTTAAATTTATAAACCACGTGTTGTTTTATTCTTGATTTTGAGAACGACAAATTCAGTCCTATCTTAGAGACCTTGTAAATATTCTAACGATTCTATTCATATGTTTTATAGTATTAGAAAACCCTGAAACATTTGTTTGTTAACAGTCTATCGTTGGTCTAGCTGCCGAGTCCTTCAGTGTGGCCATTTTCTTTTTCTGTCTTGAAAAGAACTAGTTGTAGGTTTTGTAGAACATGAAACTACTTTGATCAATATGATCAGCTTCAAAAAGATGTATTTGACGTGCTGTAAACGACAAAAATTAAGTCGCCTTCAGGAAGAAGCTGCAAAACTAAACTATCGAAACTGCATGCTGTTACATTTTGTGGAGTATACGAATAAGGCTGCTACTGTCTTGGCTCCCACTAGCTAGAGAGAGAACGAACCCACGTAAGACAAGTATCGAACCCAGGCCCTCACTGTTGTCTCAGTGAGTGCAAAACTCCAAATTACATTTCTTAGAGGAGCGCGAGCAAATAGTGGCAATAATTTTGAAATTTGAAAAAGAATTTTATTTTGTTGGTTGGAAAACGTGTATAGAAAATACATATTTTTGATCTTTTTTTGGATACCTCGTTATGTTTAGACTGAAAGATGCAGTGTTTTGCTTGACAATATTCAAATGATGGTGCTATCCACTTGAAGCTATTAGTTTGATACAGTAGTGATCTATGAGGCGTTTGTGTTTTATTGTTTTTAGATTTTTAGGCAGTTCAGTCATTCTTAAACTGAAACAAGTTTACGCTTTTATACCATCATGTTTTGCCTTAAAAGGCTTTGCTTTCACGACTTAACCATTTCTGATTTTGTTCGTATGTTTTCCGTTTTAGCTGCAATTCTACGAGGTAAAATGGAAATGTGAAGACTGTCCAAACTCGGGTAAAGCGGACCAGTATCTATACGCCTATCCACATTACGCCAACTATTCCCGGGAGCTGCAGTACTATGGACGTAGATTTGAGTTTAATGTTTTTGCCCATACCGGTTTCGGGCTTGGTAAGGTGTGGACGATTAACATACAAACACCGTATAGACCAATCGGACCAGTGGTTAACCTACGATGGTCAAATACAACGCCCACTACTTTTAATTTTAGCTGGGGAAAGCCACTGAAGTCGGACGTCAACCTCACTGTAAGTATTCTTAGTAAACTATATGTTTTGTGTGTGAATTTGGAATGTTGCCATTCAGTAAGATCGCTGTCTACAAAGGTGCGAGGTCGTGAACATATCAACCTTGTTGCCGCGGGTTGAACATTTCGGATTTGTGCGGTGATCTCAAAAAAAAAAAAAACAGACAACTAGAAACTCTAGGAGTTTGCTGGCTGTTTAAAAAGGCTTACGCACAATTTTGCTTTTTTTTTTTGGTTAAAGTAGCTCTTTATTAAACTTAGATATTTAAAAGATCCTAGACTGGCTCTCGAAAAACTTTCGAATTGGTAAGAAAACTTCGAGTCTTTTATGAAGGCGCCTTAAAACTAAACTTATATTGATTAGCTTTGCTTTTTACAGAAAGGCTGGTGCGCGACTAAAATGAACCAGTTAAGTAGTGAGTGTTAACATGCTAAAACGCGCTCTGATTGGTTCCTTAAACAAAAATATCCTGGATATTCACTGGTTAGCGATCGTGAAAAACAACATGGCGTCACGCCACCAACTCAGTTACAAGTGGTACTTAGAACTTGTGTACTTGTAGTTTCACACGAAATTCCTTGGGGTTTTTTGTGTTATTGGGAACAACTGTATAATTTGTTTCTAAAATTTCAGTTTCGCTGACATGTTAAATAATCGTAACGCCATGTTGTTTTTTTTGATCGCTAACCAGTGAATATTATGGATATTTACTGTTTAAGGAACCAATCAGAGCGAGCGAAAACACTATTTGCTGTTAGATTATATGCTAAAGGTGGATATTAACTGTGACAGCTTCTCGACCTTCCCTACGCCAGTCCTGGACCCAAGTACTCGTAAATGATTATACTTAAACCTTTTGCTTTTCTTGCCAGGCCTGAACCATACTTATCAATGCCTGTTTTCTAGCGTGTTAACATTCAAGTCGATCTAATCACGCTGCAATCCGTTTTCTTAAGGTTAATTCTGCCTCAGTGACGGGAATTCACCAGTAAGTTAACTTTTCACCCCTGACTTCTGGCTTGGTCTTTATTTATTTCAGGGTTATAGGTTTACTTGGAAATGTACAGACTGCCCCGATAAAAGCACCAAGTCAACGCTTATTACTGCAACACAATACAAAAAAGACTACAATTATGGAAGTAGGTACGTTATTGGTGTGAGTGGAAGTACACCCATAGGAGAGGGCATGGAAAAAACTGTCACAGTCCAAACGAAACCTTTTACTGGCCCTGTGCAGAACTTCAAAGTCAACATGGTTCAAGACAATGTCTCATTATCCTGGGATCTACCAAAAAACTTCTCGTCATCAAACTTAAAGGTTGGTAATCATAATGATGTGTTTTACTTTGATAGATCGACAGGTTTTCCACATTCAAATAATGAATAGTTTACTGTGGTTTGACACTGGAGCTGTACAGGTACCCGGATTTTACCCGTACAACTCTTAAACAGTTGAAGAGCCTTTCGGCTGTAAAAGACATTTAGAAAAGCAGTCACTTGTTGGAAAGGATGAAACTGGCAATGGGGTATGAACATCTGTTAAGACTCCAGAATCACGTGACCGTTGAACGACTGATGTAACGCATACAGTAGATATATTTACTGACACAATTAGTCTTCTACTGCAGAAAGCAGAGTTAGCAAAGCGAGTTTGGTTACAAGCTTTCATTTGATTTTGATTACCGTAAGTTCTTCTTAAGTAGGAAGCTTAGTAGAAAGTAGCGTTTGCTTTACAAATCATTGAGAGAGCGACACCAGTAAAGGCTGTGTTGTGGCACAGGTAGGCAAGACAACTTAAAATATTTTATTGTTGTTTGGTTTCAGTATTACGAAGTACTTGTAAGCACCCACCTTTGCAAAGACTCTAAAGATGTTTTCTACACCACAAAGAAGAATGGGTATGATTTGTATGGCTTGACGAAAGGCTGTACTTATATGGTCTACGTGCGAGTGGTTGTCAAGAAAACCGACAGTCGAGGGTCTGGTAACGACTATGGAGCCAAGACTCCAAGCCAAGAATTGGTGATACCAGGTTCGAGAGCTGTTTCATACATTTCTTCTTTTTTTTGTCGTCTTAGAGGCGAAAACATTTTTTTCCAGCGATGCTGTAATGCGTTTTACCAAGTCGCTGTTGCTTGTTTAAAAATGCTAATACACGAAGCAGACTCGAGTTTTCTTTTTTAACAAAATTCTTGTTGCGTGACATGATGTTAAAGTACGTGGTAACGCTCGCAACAGTGACATAAATGTCACTACAAGTGGACAAAATTTGCAAATAATAATTCACTAAAATCGCTTGCATGAGAAGTGTTACACGAATCTTTCACATAGATCTTTCACAGAACAGACCGTGCATAGCGAGGTTGGTGCAAAAGACCAGGGGCATTTATTTTCCTGGACAGACCGAGCAAATAAGATATTTATTGCATGGCTTCAGTCTTAGATCAGTGAAAGAGAACAAACGATTGTCTCTATGTGCTCAAATTAGTGAGACTGAACCAGTCCAACAGGTTCCCGGTCCTGTATGGGAAGTTGTTGAACCGATTTTCGGACAGTCAGCGCGCAGGATTTGGTTTTTTGCCCTAGAAATTTGATTTACATTGTGATAAGATTTATTACTTTATTGATTGGATGGTTAAAGTAACGTTTCGTTGGGTTGTTTGAACCATTTTTTTAAATCAATTTTTTACCTAATCGAATGTTACTTGGTGTATGAATACAACCCTTAAGGCAGTGCTCGTTTGAATGCATTGCCGAGCAAACTGCACAAATGTGCTTAATCGGCCGGTAAATGTTGACCAGATCAGTGATAAATTCAATAAAAGTGTTGGACTGTTTGAATTTTTAGCTGTAGAATTTTGAATTGTCGTGGCAGTTGTTAAGGAAACTGTGTGTTTTATGTAATACGTTACTAGATCGTGATTTGGTTTGAATGCGTGCGAGACAAAGCTATGTGATGATTTTCATGCTTTGCTGACTCGTAAACATCGCTCTCCCCAGGCCCCGAATCAGGTAGACAGACCGGCGGAAAAGGAGGGAAGAGCAATGTAGTAGCCTGGGCAGTTCCTGTCGCCATCGTTGGGTTGTTGTTGGTGTGTGCTTTAGGGTATTTTATCCACCGGTCACGCCGCCTGGAGCACTCCATGTATGTCCTCCTGTCGAGGAACAGTTCAGGGGGGGAGGGAGTCACGTTCCATGGAGGTAAGAAGACTTTCTCATTGGTGGGAGTAATTCCTTTTTTTCTCGATCATCTAGATTTTCAACACTATCTTCCTTCTGTCTTATTGCCTCCAACTCTCTTAACCATCCATTCTTCCCGATATATCCCATACCGTACAAAAATATCCTTTGCCCGTCGACTCAAACGTTCCATGCTATTCAGTTATTTTTTAAACACCCTTTGCCTGTATCCCCACACAAGGACACCATTGTCAATAAAATGCCTATGAAGCGAAAAATGTTATTACTTCTGTGGTTAACCTTGTCGAATGAGGAACATCAGTGAAAATATTTTGTCAAAATCTTTTGTGGTTCTTGAAATATGAACATTTAAAGTTCTCAACTGATGACGAAATGTGGGGCTCCAACAAATTTGCATTTCATTTAAATTTGCAGTGAATCCATAACCTTTAGACAAATTTGAGCCAAACCTGCAATACTATCTACCTCGAGATACTTTGGCTTAAATATATCCAAAGGTTATGGATTGGCATCAGATTTTAAAAAAATTGGAACCCCATATGACATTATCAGTTGAGAACTTTAAATTTTATATTTCAAGAACCAAAAATGATTTTTACAAAAACTTTTCACCGTTATTCCTCATTTAGTTAGGTCTATCCGCGGAAGTAATAACATTTTTAACTTCATGGACACTTTAAATGGTTTACTCTTGAAAAAACGTTTCAGCACTACTGTATTCACTTGCTTGATCCATCACATCCAAGCAGCAGTACAATGATGGTATGAAAGTTGTTGAGTTATTGTTACTGTTTTCTTCGCCACGAAAAAGTGAGTGACACCAATCGCAGTTCGGTGAAGAGGCATTGTAATGTACTCGTACACGTCTCTAGTAAAAATGTGTTAGGAGCTTCGGACGTTGCCATTGTGACAAGGAAACTCATCTAATTCCCCTTTTGTTTACAGATGACGAAGCTCCGTTGATACAAGGATTCTCAGACGATGAGCCTCTAGTGACTGCTTAAGAACACTCAGCAACTCTCCGTTTAGTTTAGCGCTCACACGAGGGAAAGCTAGCGTGAGCTATAGTACGAGTCACGTATTTGACTGATGCGAATTTACTGAAACTCAGCAGACTAAACCAGCTCGCATGATTGCGTAAAAATACCGATGGTTTCACCCCCCAGTTTGGAGATACCATGTAATATAGACATTATAGCAAGCTGTAGGTAAAAACAAGGAGCTGCCCCATCAGAGACACTAGTGGTTGACACTGATAGCTTTCAAAAGGGCGTACTAAAATCAATTCTAAATAACGTGTTAAATGGTTTCGTAGGAGGAGTAAATGAAACGTAAGTTTGTCAAACTGCTCTGGGAAAAAAATTATACAAAACAACGATGCTGTGCAGAAAGTCTTTTTAACGATCAATGTCACAAGTTAATGTTCATTAAATCTTTCCTGTTGTTTGCATGCGTTTTCAAGCTGCCCATAATTTAGTGCCTTCCTAGTGAAAAGAAACACCCGTTAGCAGTCCTAGGAAGAGGTGGCAGTAACGAGCAAAATAGAACAAATAATGATACTTTCCGCAAATTGTAAACCGTTCACAGTGGCATTACTAAGATCGTTTGAATTTGAATTTAAAAACACTAAATTGTTGTTCGCAGGGATGGTAAACACTCCAGAGCACTGAATATTTTTGCAACGAACTCAAAGTACTTACGCTTAGTGCCAGATTAGTTTAGCGTTTTTAGAGCATAGAGTAGTATAACTGATTAACTTCTTCTATTCAACTTTATAGATAAATATATTTTGACGAAACATCTAAAAGAGAAAAAAATGGTCAGGAGTTATCTTGTCGTCAAACTCGTTTTGAGTTTAGTAAATTCGTCTTCTTTTTTTTAAGTTTTTGTTCGTCCATTAGCACGCTTAGTCAGCTGTTGAGGGGCTGGTGAAAGAAGAGAAGTCCGTCTATGTGGTCTTGCTATTAAACTATTGTATAGGTAGTGAAAGTGTTAGTATATCGTAACTACAAGGGAGGCCCAGACGTGGTAAATTGTATGTAACTCTAACCTACGATCCGTATGTACATTAATTTAATTCTAGTGAAGGGCTAAACGATCCGAACTGATAAACAAGCAGATATCGAGCGTGTAACTGCTCATAAAATGTGACATTAAAAGCTGAAGCTCTTAATGAGGTTGTATACTATCGGTAGCAGTGCTGAAAAACAGAGAAACTGCACGCTAGTTTTGAGACCAATTTTCGGCTAAAGAAAACGCAATGCTTTGTTGTTAACCGTAAAACTCGAAACTGTGATACAAATATTGGTGTTTGAAACGGCACCGTTCCTACGGTTTGTTTTTGTAAATGCATCAGGAAGTTTTTATCTTTGTTCTATTCTTTAGCGGATGCTGGCTCAGTTTTTGAAAACACCATGAACAACCCTCACTGCGGCTCTGAAGAATTCCCATTTTAGTGAGCAAAACTTGTGGTAATTCCCCGGCGCCTGTTTCCATTTGTAAGCTCCATCCCCAACTCTCAAAACAGTTTGCGTCGTGAAACAGGCCCAAGTATTTTTACTCCACAGACAGACGCCACAGCTAATTAAAAATGGGGTAGTATTCAAACCAGTGAAGGAGAGCGCATCAGTTCAGCAACAAACATCACCGAAAAATCACGAGATAAATTCGATATAAAAAACTTCAAGTAAAAATAACGAAGACAAATCTCAACCGTACATTCATCAAGTATACCGCAGAGGGAGGGGGCAGAGGTCTTTTGAAAAAAAAAATTTCAGAGCCCCCTCTTCCCAAACGCAGTACAGTAATTTTGGGAACCCCATCCCTCCCACAAAAAAAAAGAAAAATCATAAACACCAATAGAAAATCAATTGCGTAGTATGACAACCATTAGCATGTTAGGAAAAAAATGATGCATACAGACCAAGGGCGTAAACGCCTTTTTTTTTCTTTTTGTCTGTCATATAAAAAAGGAAGAAAAAGACTAATGAAGTCTTCATATAGACGCACAATCGTTTGCACGTAACAGTCAATCGTTTACGTGAACCGACAATGGATGAAACTTGATGTCATACTATGTAATTGATTTTCTGTTGGTGTTACTGATTTTTCTTTTTTTTTCGATTTTTATTATATCATGAGTGTCGCCACTTTCATAGGAAAATACATCCGGGATACGAGTGACATTTTCAATAAATACTGGTCTCGCTGACGTCATTTCTTGTTCCCGCTCATTTCGGCGCAAACAAACATTGGTATCTATAAAATAAAAAGAAAATTACACGGCGTGAACAAATGAAGTTTATCTTCTCGTGAAAAAAACTTCATTCGTTCGCTACGCTCGTACGTGAAGTATCTTTTTCCGCTTTAAGATAAGCTTCGCATTCCGGTAAACATACACTGTGTCGAGAATAGAATCGTTCAAACAGAACATACAAACTGTATATGTTGTTGAAATAGTAACACAATCAGTTACTGTTCATCAGCAGGATGCCCAAACTGTGTGCAATTCAATCCCAAAATGGTTTCGGCTCCATGAAATCCTGTACCAGTTGTAGAACAATTTAGGAGGCGCCACCCACTAAGTGAGCACGGTAACTGAACGACTTAATTAGCAAAAATAAGGAAAATAATTTAAACCGTTAAGAACTGTGTTTATTGCAAACAAACAACTCGATGTTGAATTTCCCTACTCACTGTATATTTCTCATGTACATGCTTTTGACCATACACGGAAAACAGCTGCGAAAATCAAAACAAGAGCGGTGTTTACATTTTTTTCGCGCCCGAAAAAAATCAAAAACAATGGCGGAAAACTTGAGGTTTGTCGAGGTTTCGAACGGTGAAATAGAGAAACATTCCCAGCAACAGGCTAAACGTGCCACAAAATATGGTGATTACTGCTATATTAAAGCTGAATTTTTTGAGCTTTTTTGAAGTTGGAAATTTAAAGTTTTAGCAGAATGTTTGATTCATATATCCAGTTGGTTGTCTTTAATAAAACAATTATTCCACAAGTAAATAAAGGCCCTTTTTGTACCTTAATGTTAACCTAAGGGTCCTAAGTGCCTTTTTCAATATAGATGTATTCTTAAACATAGTTCTTAATGTTTGCTATAGTAAGTTATTTTACCTGTTAGTAAGCCGTAACGTTATTTGAATGTACAATAATTTCAAACTGGTCTAAAATGGACTCAGGAGTACATCCTTGGGTTAACATTTTGGTTAGCCTGCCTAGCAAGCGTTTCCGTTGAGTTTTGGTGAGATTTTCTTTTTTGATCGCGCGAAAATTGGGTGCGAGAGAAAAAAATGTTAAAGTACAAAAAAAGAGCCTTTATTTACTTGCACACAAATTGAAGGGAAAGATAACAAGATTAGTTTTGAAATGAACGCACCACGTATTTCAGGGTAGATTTCAGAAATACTAACGATTTTGCTTGCGGTGTGTGAGGGGAGACGCTTACAAAATAATGTAAACAGTGTGAGATACGACCCTGCTTACAAAGCGGTAGTCTTATTTATGAATTTACTTCTACTTAACTTTTAGACAAACCATATCTTGGGTTGATTCAAATCAGTTGCCTAATTAACTGTGACATTTTTTTTTTGCAAATTCAACTTGTTTCTTATGAAGAACTTAAATACTTCTATCGGTCAAGCACTTCTCTGAAGAGTTCTTTCAAGTTGTTGTGCTGCTTTCTTGCGAGTAAAAACGCTGAAAACGTTGAATCAGAAATAACAAACGTAATGCAAACAAGGTGTAGATAACTTCGCTCATCCAAAAAACGTCAATTAAGTCAATTAAAATGGCAGTATCTTAGGTTTGTTTACATTAACTGAAGCACCGACTAAAAACCTTGGTTTAACATACCCAACAGCGTGAAACCAACAAACAAAGTCTCTAGTCATTTTTTTGTGATTCGTTTAAAAAAACTTTGCTCTTTTTCCATTGCTGTTTTCACCGTATTTCTCATGTTTGGATTCAATTTGGGAACATGCCAACGCGACCGAGTTGTCACTCTAATCTTGTCTAATCGAAAAAGACAACTGACTAAAAGTAAAACCGTCTACACTCAGTTTTTCGTTTCTATTTTAAAAATTGATTTTCTTTTATACGTTCGGAGAGAAATTACATTTGTTATTTACATACAACTTCATAGCAAAACTAAACTATCTGAAAATGTGAAATCTTTCGAGCACCACGGGGTACAGACAAACTGAATGGGTCGTTTTTGATTTGTCACTCAATTTCAAATGTTTAGTATCGTTACAAGTTAAGTAGCTCGTTATTGGCGGCCGAGCGAGACCACAGGCACACAAACAATGCAGTCAGTCTATTAATAATCACTAGATCCTTTGTGATATCTCTCAGTTGGAAATGATCATTACGGTACGCAGTTCAGTGTAGCTCTTGTAAGGGGATGAAGGGATATAGCGAGTGATGAACAGGCGCCGTGGGTCGGCCCCGGCTGTAATTTTACAGCAGACAACACACCAGTTTCGAGACCGGGTATCTAGTGCGAGGTTTGATATCAATGGAAGACGTTTGCCACTAACAGATATTCCCAAACAGAACAACATGAAGCTAAAGAAGGGAAAGAAAGAACAAGATACTGAGAAACGTCCGAGCAGAAGTTCTTTGCAGTTGGCCTATAATGACAGAAACTTTTTTAGTGATTCGGAAAGTTGTTGTTCTTTACCACTCGAGCAGGACTCGTCTCCTCTAGCTAGAGTGAAAAGTGACAGAACTATGAAGGCACGATACGGTAGAAGAGGAAGTGAGCCGGTCGCAGTATCAAGGGAGTTCTGCACTCCCTTTTATCCGTCAGTTCCGACCAAAAACTTTGCAAGCTTGCACAAAAAGTCTAGTTCGAGTAAAGACTATCATGTTGCTCTCCTCGGCCAATGTGGCGTTGGAAAATCGGGTAAGCTTCAACGAAACTTTCGATACCTATAAAAGTTGTGATAGCTGTGTTACTCATTAGTTCGAGGCGAGTGTATCGTGATGCGAGACTTTGTTAGCAAATTTATCGTCAACCACATTAGCGGCGTGTCAACACTCGTGCTCGTTTGATGGGTGAAATTTACCAATGTTAACAGCTCGTCATTTTCGCCAAAGGAGGCGACGATGATCACGCGATATTCTAAGTTAACTGTTTCCCAATCATTAAAACAGTTGTTGTTTTAAAAATGGACCCATTCACGCAGCACTGATATTATTTATATATTGAATACCTTGAGTTTGTTTGTGACATTAAGTACGATGTTTTTGAAATTAAGGTTCCTTTATTGAAATGTTCAAAACCATAAGCAGATCAAACACCAGATGTTATACTTTGTAGCCAAACTCTATCGATCTTGTTTATATTAATTGATTTGTTTACTTTTGTCGCGAGGTTTTTATTAAAATTGAAGGTTTCTTTTTACGAGCTAAACCTTGTTGTTTTGATGGAGTTGTGTCGTTAGAAAAAGATATTCAAAACATTGTCGAATCATAATTTCACAAAACAAGAGAAATAAACAAAACTACATGTGTTGCCTCTGGCCCTAAAAGATCAATATCAGATTGTTTTCTAAACACAAAAGAGTTTTCTGGTGTTTCGGGTGATGCTATTTATGACCACAATTAAACTTAATGAATGTTGTTGAAACTGATTCTTGTTGTTATAAAGAAAAACGACCAAACGCCATGGGAAAACAGTTTATGGCGTTTTTCTGCATGTTGTTCCAACGCAAATAATATTTCCTTAGATTCACAAAATGATCTTTTAAACAGTGAGCATAAAGGCACGGCGCTTCTAAAGCCAAACAATCCTTCTCTATAAATAGTTTCCGGTATCGTGTCGCGGCTAGTGGTCATAATAGCAGATGAACATTTTCATCTTTCTTAATTTGATGACAGAATCGTTTTCAGTTGTGTGACCTGCCCTTCTCTCATGGCTTCGTCGTTGGCCTAGCCCATCCGTTTTGGCGCTGGGAATGAAAGCGGTCAAAGAAAACTCGCTTAGCCACGCTTGAACGGATATTACAGCCATCAATGATAATATAATGTCATATTCAACACCTAGAGCAAAGTGGCCTTCGATCTTTTAAATTATCTTAATTAACATCTATAAACTATCGGGCATAACAAGGGTGCTTTTGAAACGAAATGTAGTTTAGTCAACACGGGAAGATGCTTAACCATGTAACGCTTTGTGTTGTCTCTTCAAAATGCTCTTAAAGTGCATATGAAGTGAAACATTTTCTTCCTTCGGTGGATAGACCTTGCTAAATGAGGAATAGTGGTGAAAACACTTTTTTCAAAGTCTTTTATGGTTCTCCAGATGTTTAAAACATGTTTTATATAAAATGTTTTCAACTGATGACGTCAAGATCTGCAGTTTTTTTTAACCATAACCTTTTGATGATGTTTTCACCGCTTTTCTTCACGTAGCAAGGCCTATCCACTGAAGTCATAACGTTTTTTAACAACAACAAAAAAAAAAGGCTCACATGATAATAAAATATTCAGTACTTCAGACTTGACATTGAATTTTTTTTCTTTTTTTGTAAGAAGCCCGTTAGAAGTACAGATATTTGTACAATATTTAGGTACTTGTTGATATTCACTATATAACAACAAAAGCAAACCTTGATTGATTAACCATAACGTCCGAGTTTGATAGATTATTAAAAAAACTAATATTTGGTCGAAAAGCGAATATACAATGCACCTTTTTTAATTAGACTGAACAGAAACAACAACTTATGAACCAGTAGATCATTGTACTTCCAAGCAAAAAATCAAACTTTGAAAACCGAAATAACGTTTTTGCTTTACTCCATGAAATTAGGCGACGGATATCAACTTGGATTAGATGTCGATTGTTGCCGTGTTGGGGCCTTGTGTTGCAACCGCAGACTCCGTAGCTAGTGATAGATGATATCCTCAACATAGTTGTACCAAACATGACCTCATTTAACGTTTTTGTTATTAACACTAACCAGTGTGACACATCATTAACCTTAAAGCTCACTGACCAAAATGAAGGGATCCAGCGCCGCGTTGTAAAGACAGTTCTCCTTTGTAGGTCACAAACCGAGCAAGTAAGCTGAACCATCTAATATCCGATGCTGTAACGCCCTCCAACAATTTTAGGAACCCCAGAGCTCTCCCTTTATTCAAATGTCGCACGAAGAGCTTTCAATCGATTTTTCTACCATATTGTGTAAAGAAATGGGACGCATTTCAATAGCCAATTATAGTATCCACGAGAATGTTTTTAAATTTGAGTGTTGCATTGTAAATGTAGATTTTTAAAAATATGTAAACTTGAGTTTTTCAATTTTCTTGCCATTCAAGTCACCAACAAAACTCATTCATACTTATTATCACTAGCTGAGCTAACTGCAGTTGTGTTCTTGTCGCAGCTCTTTTCGTCAGGTTCGCAACTGGTCGCTTTATTCACGAGTATGATCCAGCTCTAGGTAAGATGTTGTACGATAGCTGTTTTACCTGTTTTACCTTCTAAGTTGAAAACCTGACAACAAATGATACGCTGAGCTTCTCTCCCGGCAGCGATTCATTATCTTATTCAGTATGAATCTCAATAGCTGCAAAGATCGCGGAAAAGATTGGAAACCAAAACTTGTGCACTAAAAAGCCGCTGTTCTAGGACCAGCCCGCGATTCTTACCCGGATGAGCTTCAGACAGACAGATAGTCTCAGGTTCACTAGGCTCAGGTTGTTCAGGATATTAATTAGTTCAGGACCGTGTGTGGTAGCAGTGGATATATAGGTGCCCCAAGATTTCGTGGAATGAATTTCCTCCCTTCTCATTTTCACGAATGACAGTTTACTCTTTCGCAAAACAGCTTTCGTGTTTTAAAAAGAAACAAATATTAAAATTAGTGTGGCGCAAAATGGACAGTAGGACATTTGGCCCGACGCGCTATGGACGTTTGTTGCGGCTAATTTGAATGACTCTGGGACTTGTTCAAGAAAATTAAGAGTAATCTAGATAATCACAATAAAAAGGTTAAATGGCGTGCCTACCGGAATGTGGCCGATGGATAATCAAAATGGTTATTAGTAATTAGTATATACCAGCTTGGCTACGCGCGTTTGATTGGTTTAGAAATAGTAGATGTGAGACAATATTTACCTCCGAAATAGTAGATAATGACACCCAAACAAAATGGCCTTCGGTACTCAGGAGATATTCTGCCACTATCCATCTCAATTGAAGTAGAATAAGTGTTAATATTCCCAACTTGTGTTGAACACACAATTATAATCGTGGTTAGTAGTCCAGAATTGCTTTTAACAACTAAAACTTTTATGATATAATCAAATAAAGCCAAACAAAACTTGCACGCTAGATGCTCATAGCCTAACTTTGTCCACAGAAATGACGTATGAACTATGCGTTGATATCGACGAAGATATCTCGACTTTACACATCACTGACACGGCCAGCACGGTAAGTGGGCCTGGTACCTAGTTCATCTGTTAAAAATAGGTTTGGTGAAATTTTCTGACGCTCTTTACGTTGTAAGTTTTCAATGAATAAAATGTAGAACGCGACTTACTCCGACTAGTACTGGCTGTGGCTGATGCAACTAATGAAAAAAAACAGTAATAATGTCTCATAACCAGATTCTGCCTATAAACCGTTACGCGATGTCGCAAATGTTGGCCCATCATAGGTAGCTACTTACAAACTTCATGAAAATACAAAAGCACACAAATAGAATAAAACGACGTGTTTGTCATGTGCACAGCTCATATATACCGTCATCGTACAAATAGGTACATTTTCTACCGTAGGCAAGGGTAGGTAGAACCTATACCTAACGCCGTATGGAGGGAAATTTTGGCCATACAAACCACTTCATACTTAATGCTTATATTAAACACCCTTGTCTCACCCTCTAGCATGAGCCGGTCTACCTGAACCAAAACGAGGGTTTTATTGTAGTCTACGCAGTCGACGACTTCCGGACATACGAGACGGCCAAACAGCTCGTCAAATTGGTGCGAGAAATAAAAAAACAGAAAGGACAGTATTGCTCTATCACTCTGGTTGGAAACAAAATGGACTTGAGACATAACCGTGTGGTGTCGAAGAGAAGGGCCCGCGGCTTCGCCAGGGATCACGAGTGTCTGTTTTATGAAGTATCGGCTGCGAAAGATGTCAATGTAAAACTAATTTTCCATGACACTATCCGGCAACTGCGACTGCTTCAACTTACAAGGAAAGTAAATCAAGGACCTATGAACTCTATAAAAAAAATCTTTCACAAGAGAAAGACAGACGATTAGAGCCCAGCAGATCTTGTTGGAATTGCTGACAGATCGGCAGTTTGATACATTTAAACGTGCGTTAATCGTATTCAGCATTCATAGAATTCTTATGCTAGCTAGCTTTCCTGTGTCTTGTTGCGCGGATCCAGGCGTTCACGTAGCGAATTCCTTCATTCTGCTCTCTTCTGCTGATCCAGCCACGAAAACAAATAAACAGCTGAATAAAAGCTTTGAAGTTTTACTTTTAACCAGCAGGCAAGAAGCCCGAGGAAGGGGGGAGGGGAGGGGAGCACTTCAAGGTTAAAAGGGTAGGGATGACCGTCGGAAAAGTCCCAAAAACACCCTAAAAAAATATCAAGGAATAAAAATTTTCCACCCTAAAACATACCTCTCGGTTTGAAAATTACCCTAAAAACACTTTTGAAGATTTCCCCCAAATAGCTAGCAGGTTGGCGCTAAATTAGCCAGTGAACGTGAAACGCAGTGAACAAAAGCGCGCGCATAATAGGACGTTTGCCAAAAGACTTTTGTCTTAACTTATCATCAATGCGCACATTTACCTAAACAAGGGACTGCAAGCAGACCAACAGTTCGCAATTTTCAACCTTGAAAAAAACAGGCTCTTGGTTGAACACAGCGTTTCCTTAAACAACCCACAGCAAAATAAACCGGACTGACAATTTTAACCCCTAAAATTTACGACGGTCGTACCTACCACCATAACATGGGAAGCTCCGGTTGCTTGATATTATCTGCTGCGAATGCAGGGAGATCAGATCTATCAGTTTCTGCCACCAAGATTAGGGGATCAAATGACTTACCTTATTCGGAACGTTTAGACTATGGCGTCAGCATGTTTGATTGTTAGGTTTCTCCTGTTGTTATTGCCATGTTTAACGGTAACATCGTTAACCATTGCACAAAAAACACCTATCGAGGAACCATACCCTATGGTACACCAGCCGCCCTAGCAAGCGCAAAGTAGGGGGGTTCCCCATCTTCCTTTTAAACTCTCGTCTCCAACACCTCCCCCCCAATGCTTCCATCCCCCCAATACACAGGTTAATGCTGACACTGTGAACTCACGCCGGATGCTTCCTATCGTTATGAAAGTCTATAGCCCAATGAGCAGTAGTCGACATGGTGAGAGTAATCGGAAAAATTCGTCTGCCGTTTTGCTGTTGATAAATTAATAACGATAATAATAATAATAATAATAATAATAATATAGTATACCATTATACATCGTTTCAATGTTTTACAAAGTCTGAAAGCGCAGTTTACTTATATACAATTTGTAAAAATATAAAAATGATGCGAACAAATAAGGCTAAATAAAATATTTATGTATATATGTACATAGAAATAAAGTTCATAAATTAAAAAGGTAGGTCTTAAGTTTTGTCTTGAAAGAGTTTACAGAGACAGCAGTTTTCATATCTGTAGGAAGTTCATTAAGAAGTTTCGCTGTTGCTACTTAAAAAGACCAGTCGCTGTAAGTCTATGTTTTGATCTTTGGACAGTGGGAGTTTTGGTACTTGATCAGGGCAGCTGGGCAGGCAGATTTTAGCGATCATCGATGGCGCTAGCCTCCGGGAGGGATTTGTACTCTGTTTGAGAATTGGTGGTTAGTTTGCTTTCTCTTTATCCAAGTAACGCTTTGTGAATTGAAAACGAAGAAAGTGATTTCATTAAAGGTTCTTGTTGTCGTAAGAAGCTCCAAAACTGTAATATTCAAGCCGAACGCATGCAGATGACCAGCACGGGTTGTTCAAACATGCTATTAAAAACTATTGTTTTCTGCCGTAGTCGTTTCTTAAATCCTCAAATGTAAACTCGAGCGGGAAGAAATTTCAGTGTTCTGTAAGTTATTGAGTAGAACCGGGTTGAAGAGGAGAAGAGGCGCAAAAAACAGCCTACTATACTACTGACTATTGTTACCGTTCAGTTTTAATTGCTTGGCTAAGTCTTCGAACTTCTCTATCCTATATTTCTTAAATTGAAGGCTTTATACATTCTTACAATTCAGTATCATTTAGTAAAGTTAGATGCGAAAAGCCAGTTTAGATAACAAACTGACGTATTCGAGTGTTACATTAACATAGGGTTCTTCTTTTCCTTACAGGAAACTGTTGCAACAAATTCTATCTTGAGTATTATGGGATACAAATGGGATACTAAGTAGCGATTATTATGTCTAATACTCTCAGGCTTTGTTTACAATGAAAGTAAACAGTAGAAATCGTATTCCTCCGGAACTATAGTATTTGACATTCCCCGGCGGAATGACAATTTTCAATCAGTTCTTAAAACGCGTAACTATTTCAGACCCTGTATAAGTTGCCAGCTGTGTGTTACAGCTATGATAAATCTAAGTATAGTGCTTTATAAAAATAACAAATTTTCTTAAAGCAGCTATTTATAAAGACTGTCAGTAGGGTATTTTGGCAGGAAACTTCTGTGATGAAAAACAGCCAAGTTCGACTGATAGCATAGGCTTTGACTCGATCGGCCTCTGGATAGCCTCAAAAACTTGTAGATAGGTAGGTATAACTCCCCTTAGGGCTTTTCAGCAATTACTTACAATTCGTAACAGAGAATTTTTAAAAAGTCTAAAAAACTAACTTTCAAGTAATTACTTATTTAACAATTCATACTATTGAATTAAAGATTAAAAAAGTGGGTAGTGAATAATTCATGCGTTAAGACGTCTCTAAATTCTATTTTCAGAAGGTTTTAAAGTTGATAGTGTTTAAAGCCCACCGCAAATTTGTGCCATAGCATGCAATTTTCGTCGCATGCAATCGAAATTGTTGTCGCACATTTAGCGCACATGTTTGCGAGAAGATGCAATAACCTCCGACAAGGTGCACTCACTTTTGAGGAAATCAAACATGTTTGATCCATGCGATCAATATTGCATGCGATAGAAATTGCATCGCAGGCCCCCGCACACAGAAGCGATGTGCTACAATTTTGATTGCATGCGACGAAAATTGCATGCTATCGCACAAGTGTGCGGTGGGCTTTAGAGAGTTTTCTAGAGAGTTCCAAAGTTTCACTGCTCTGTAGGCAAAAGAGCGTTGCGCGGTTGCTGTTTAAAACGGGGGATTTGGAGGCGGTCTCTATTTCAGGTTTATCGGTCATGTTGTCTTTTCTGAAACTTAGAGCAGAGGTGTTGAGTTATTAGCACTTTCATTGCGTGACTATTTTTAGTGACGTCCGGTCTGCGCATTCAAAATGCACGCGATAACTGTAGTTACGTAACAACTTAAACAAGCAAAAATTCATAGCACGATATCTGCTTACTGACATTAAATCGTCGTTTTGCATTCGACCGCAGCTTGATACTAACACTTAGCAAACTACTAAAGTGGAGACTAAAAAGACTGGTTTACTGGTATGCCGTTTGGTAATGTTTGTTGACTTGCAAACACTTCAACGTAGTGTCTGAGAATAAGAAAGAAAAGTATATCGACGAACCGAAGCGTTTTGACTTTGTACCTAACTCCCGAAACAGCCTGTTAAAGTGCTGGTCTACTGTACAGACTGTAGCTTAGCATTGTAATCAAACTCGTGGCACAACGACTTTTGCTGCAATTTGATTTTCGATGTCTCTCTAATGTCTACCGTGGGCTTTCGATCGAAAGGAAACTGCGTTAGAAAAGACATCTGTCTTATCATTTCTTTCATCTTAGGCATACTGTTGATCACGTGTGGGGTTGTTCTTCGGCCAGTTTTAGATCAGCTAATACAGAACAAAATTAACGGCCAGTTGGTTCTCAAACCTGGCACGGAGATCTTTAAAGCTTGGCAGGAACCAGGGGGGGATCACAGTGTTCCATTGTACACTGAGTTTTACTTATTTGACGTCAAGAACCACTTGGAGATTCACGAGGGAGCCAAACCTGTTGTCGAACAGAGAGGACCCTATGTTTACAGAGAATATAAGAAAAAGCAAACAATCAAATGGTTTGCAGGGAACACGACTGTCAGTTACAATGAGAAGTCTTGGTATTTCTTCGATCCCAGCCTGTCTTGTGACAGTTGCGATCCCACAAAAGATTCTGTTACTACGCCAAACATGCCAATGATTATATTGGGTCAGTTGACTCTCAGCTTCAGTGATTTTTTGCATTGGCGAGATCTCGTCAGTGTACTCTTTGATGCTTACAAAGAGAGATTGTTTGTGAAACGGACTGTTCAAGAGGTCTTATTTGGGTACGAAGATCCGATTTTTGAGCTGTATATGAACCTAAAGAAAACATATCCAGTTTTAAGCTTTTTACCGGATTTAAATCCAGTTTTTTTGATGCAGCCAAATGACACATTCGCCGGAACGACAGTTGTCAACACTGGTGCAAATCATATAGCCGACTTATTAAAACGGGTAAAGTGGAAAGGACAGAACGAGATGAGGCTTTGGAAATCAAAGTACGCAAACATGATAAATGGCTCCGATGGAACGCAGTTCCCACCAGGTTCAGTTACAAGATCCTCACGTCTGTATCTGTTCCTAACCCAACTCTGAAGGTCGGTCTATATGACGTACGAAACAGATGTAGAGGTAGACGAGATTAAGGTTCATAAGTTTACCATTCCAGCTTCGATATTCATGAATGGAAGTGCTTATCCGGAAAACAAAGCCTTCTGTCCTTACGAGTGTTACATAACTGGCATTTTGGACACAAGCGGTTGTCAGCCAAACGCAGAAACTACAATTCCATTCAAAATGCGGTCGCCTATTCTTGTGTCGGCACCACATTTCTACCACGGGGATCCTGAACTTGTCAAGGCAGTTATTGGTTTGAAACCTGAGCCAAAACTTCACGAAACGTACTTCAGTGTGGAGCCCCATACAGGGATACCCATAGACGGAGCCATGCGGTTACAACTTAACGCTCATATCCAGCCGATAAAGGATATAATACAAACCCAAGGCCTTCATGAACTTTTTCTTCCTATTATTTACTTCAGCAGTGGCGCTAAAATAAACACACATAAAGTCAGTCTATTGAAAAGCACCATCTTTGGTCCATTGGCCGTGTTACATAGTGTAGAATATACTGCTATTGGCATTGGGTCGTTATTAATACTGATTGCCTTAATAATTCTTGTGAAGAGTTGTATAAAAACAATGAAAACTGAAAAGCGAGCAATGTTTACAAATACTTCTAGATCTGCAGATGAGAAAACACATCTCATCGGATAGAAAGGTACAAAACCTTTTAAGAGTTTTTGAAATATAAGAAAAGTTAAGGTATACATTACTTAACCGCTTGTTTACCAAGATTGCTTTACCAAAGCATAAAAAAGATAAAATCTTATATCATGTTAATAACAACTACCCTATTACATGATATTTTAGCTTCACTTTAATTTAGCGAATTTTAGCGATTTTTAAAAAATTTTTTTGCTACAATAAAGTGACGCTAAAATTAAGTGTCGCTAACTTAACGTGACGCTAAAATTGAGTGACTCTAAATATTTCAAAAATTAAAAAAGAGGATATATTGTAACAAAAGCGTTTAAAAAGTCAATGTTAATATATTTTGTGGCAACAAAAACGTTCTGGAGTCAATATTGTTCAATTATACGGTTCTCTTCATCACTGCTCTCATCGGACTGTTCAGGCACCACTTACTTTGTACAGTCATCAAACTGCCAATTTACCGGCTCTTTGTAACGATGATGAAACATCGAGCGAATACTTGAGAGTATTCGCTCGATGTTTCCTTCTTGACTGTTATTTTAACCGGAATTTCGGAACATGTATCTGTTAAAAACAATGCGTTACTGTTGTTGTTACTGTTTTATTTTGTTGATGAAATTCATCCAAGATGTGTTCAAACTTATCTCCTTAAGAAGTACAAAAAAGGGAATCAAAAGAAAAAGAAGCAGATTTTTTATTCAAAAACGCGAAAACAAAGTGAGTAGAAATATGAGTTTTTGGTAAAATCGCTAAATTAATGTGGCGCTAAAATTTCATGTAAAAAGGTAACTAAATGATAAATCTAGTTATGACCATTTAGAGTAAATATAGAAGGGTTCTTAACTGGGTTTTTGATAATGGTCATTTGATAATGACGTAACGATTAAAACTTACTGACCGCGCTTCTGTGGCGGCTTATACGGCATGGGGCCAACTTCAAGAATATTTTAAAATGAAAATGGCGGTTGCAATGATCAAGATCGCGGCGGTTCTCGGACAAAGAGAAATACTCAAGCAACGTTTTAAGGTTTGATCTTTTGCTTCTATATTAAAGTCGTAACCAGTGTATCCTACAGCCCGCGATTGGATACGCGTTACTATCCAGTAAGCGGCCTGAAGTCCCTTGAAACTGGGGCTTATTCATCACTCGTCACTGCCTGTTATCACCGTTGCGAGAACCAGTAAAAATAGAACACGAATGCAATACTAGGTTAGATTAAACAAGATTGCCCTAGCTCGACCTTGAAAAGACGCGTAGACGATGTGAAACAATGCTAACACTAACAGCCTAACAAAGTACATTGAGAAAAACCACAAAAATCTTGTTTGAAAGCTCGCCAATAACTCCCGCCAAAAAAATCCTAACTCGAAAATCCTAAATCGAAATCCAACTAAAAATTTTAGCATTTTTCCTTGCCTAGTCGAGCCTATAGCCCTCTCATTCAAAATGTTATGACAAACTCTTCTTGTTTCTGGTTAGAAAAAATGTTTAAAACATTTGTAGAGGCCCGGAAACTAATTTTGTTTTTACTGCAGTAGATTCCGCCATAAACAACCTGTTTTGGCCTTTATTACGCTCTTAGCAAATCAAAGAAAACACCACTTTCACATTTAGGGGAGGAAAAGAAGAAAGAGATAATAGTTTAACGAGAAAAGCAGACAAACAACTTAGCCTAGTCCACTTCCGGCCCCGTTGTCATTTTTTTTTCTCCGTTTCTCAAAGTTTCACCGTGGTGTTCACACATTTCTTCGCGGCGTCAACAAACTTTTGCCGTGAGATTTGGGGAGCAGTGTTTTCAAACTTTTGCCGGGATTTTCACAAAGGTTTGCAAAACTTGTTCATGGGCCACCGTATATATCAAATCTCCACAGGTCTCTCCAGGTCTTAAGCATTGGGATACTCGTTATCAATGGTTGAAACCAGAAGCCTGGACTACATCGAGTGGTTTAAAGAGGGATTTGTGAGAGATTAATCTGGAAAAAGCGAATTTCTCGTTTCAATCATTGGTATCGAGTATATATAGGATTAGATTCAAGAAATTCGAAATCCACCAAAATAACGCACTTGTCTGGCACAGATTCCCTAATGAGGGACTTGTGAATGATTAATCAAACTAGTTACTAGTCTTTGGTCACTATTGAACAGAACCGCTGACTGAAAACACCGATTCGGCGATTCTGGTTTCACCCATTGGGATATAGTCTCCTTCGCAGCCGTCGTGGCTTCCGTTCCTTCCCCCACGAAGGGAGGTGACAAAGCCACTGTAAACTGTTGGAATAATAATTCAACGCCACAGCGATAACATAGAAATTGCCCTTTTGTGAT
>JAOBAT010066139.1:3770-23382 GCA_026413305.1 Hydrozoanthus tunicans
GAAGAATGGAGGAAGCAGCAGGGTGAAAGGGAAGAATGGAGGAAGCAGCAGGGTGAAAGGGAAGAATGGAGGAAGCACAGTCGGAGGAGGAGAGATAGAGAAGTGTAGTAAGGTGAAAAACAACGACAGATGGGTAACAGCATGAGAACAGGAAGCACTGTGATCCAAACCATGAGTTTAAATGTTCGTTGGTTGAGATGTGATTCGAGGTTAACGAATCTTACCTTTCTAGCATCTTCATACGTCTCCAATCTTGCAAGGGCAAGCCACAGCTGGGAAACGATTTGGAACAAGGCTCGTTAAAACGGAACATAACTTCAATATTAATTTTCTTGCAGGCTTGCCAAGCCAACTTCTAATGACAAATACTCTTAAAAGTAGAGCACAGTGTTAAAAGTTCGAGAATTGCAAAAAACAAAAATAAAAAAAAAACGAATACTCTCTCGGTCACACCAGTCAAATAAATCAAAAAATTACAAAACTTTTGAGCTCTACCCAATATCTACCCTTCGTCAATGTGGAGTGTTGTTGATGCAACAAAGAATACTCAGTTTATACTATGTTCCACCTAAAGAACTGAGCTCTGCTGCTATAAACAGCTACTAGCAATAACTAATATTGAGTGTTATAAAGGACGAAAAACTTTCACCTTGGCATCACATTCGAAGACCTTCTTATATTTAACTAAGTTTTGTAATAAGATGGAAATATCGCCATTGTTAACTCTCACTACCAAGAAAGAGGGAGCACTTCTAAGAAATAAATAATATTGTAAAATGTTTTAGATAATGATAATAGAATCTAAAATCAACAGTTTAGTTCATCAAACATTCGACATCGTTAAGACATTACTTTCTACTCGACAGAGAAAATACAGTAAGTGGAAGGGAATCAAAAGTGATGAAAAGATAAAGCAAAGACTACAGTGTTAACGTTATTACAGAACAATTTTAGTACCAAATAACAGAATAGATACCTCAACACTTGATGGGCAGCACTCTACAGCTCTGCTCAACATAATTCTGGCATCCTCGGGTTCTTCTAGCTCCACAGTAGCTTTCCATATTCTAACTGAGTTGGGGATCTGCTCCAGAGCTGGAAATTGTACGTGAAGTACATACAACAACGTTATACAAATGTTTGCCCATGGATACACTCAAGAAAGTGGATTCATATAAGAACT
Organism: Hydrozoanthus tunicans; assembly: GCA_026413305.1. NCBI lineage: Eukaryota > Metazoa > Cnidaria > Anthozoa > Zoantharia > Hydrozoanthidae > Hydrozoanthus > Hydrozoanthus tunicans. The sequence goes on from JAOBAT010066139.1 coordinate 4,954, forward strand.
CAAATTGTAAGACGAAATGAAAAAAACGTGACTCAGACTAGTTTCAAACGACAGCAAAAGAAACTAAAGGAAAAGGGCTACAGTCATAGAATTCTGAAAACTAAGTGTCCACTGATTTCAACTGCGGGTGACAGTGTGTACGCTTTACGCTGTTTCTGATTGTTGACAATGAGTGAGTGGTAAAGAATGAGTGGTAATTAATCTTTGAAGCCTTGTGACAATCGATAGAAGAACTAGTCTTTGTTAAGCATGGTAATTGATAGTTCGAAGAATGGTGCTTTGCTTTCAAAGTGTAAATCCCTTTTTCGATTGTTAAGTTTGTTGTCTATTACATTGATCAGAGAACAGTTTAGCCAGTGAGATGGTGTCGGGTGCCATGCTAACCTTTTCTGAAGACTCTCTTCTTAGCCTTGATTTCGGTTTCTAGTTCAGCAGCTTTGATCCACAAGCGGACTGATTGCGGTAGCTGACGTACAGCCTGGGCTGCAACGGCCTTTGCTGTGTCCGGAGTCTGAATGAGAAAAACATAACCAATTCATCAGATAAAAATCAAGGTACTTCACGATTTTTACAGCCTTTGCTGTGTCCGGAGTCTGAATGAGAAAAACATAGCCAATTCATCAGACAAACGTTCAAGGTACTTCATGATTTTTACAGTCATTGCTGTGTCCGGAGTCTGAATGAGAAAAACAACCAGTTCATCAGACTGACATTCAAGGTACTTCATGATTTTTACAGTAGTGCTAGCATTCGTATAGCTCACTGTGGAAAGTTTTAGAAAAAAAAACTGGAACTGTTCTTAGATCTATTGAGCTATGAGCCCACATCTGTCCAAGTCAGTTACCAACTTCCAACTTTTAATTACATAACATTTACAAACAAGAACTTAATTTTGGTAAAGAAGATAGGATGGATCAAAAAAATCTTAATCCAAAAAAGGTTCCAAACAAAAACTTATTCCAAAAAGGTTCCATAAAGGCCCTAGTAGGGGGAATTTACCAATACAAGTGGGACTGAAAGGGTTTATCTGGCTTCCTCGCACGTAAGGTAACACGGATACTGTATACTAATATAGCTTGTTTTTTTTGAGGAGATTGACTTTGTTTAACACATCAAAACCCCTGTGCGAGAAGATGAAGAGTCAGGATTTCAAACACTATATACAGTACTAACGGAAATCATAAGAAAAAAAATGTATTGGTTAGCCTAAAGAGAACGTTAAAAAGCATACAAAAGCACCTGAAGTCTGACAGCTTCTAGCCACACATCTTCATTCTTAGGACACACTTCTGTTCCTTTAGTTATGATATTTCTTGCAGCCTGCATTTGTCCTGTTACTTCCTCCAGACGTGCAGCAGCTATCCAACCTGATAGTTTCGGGATATTTGAATCACCAGCAACATGCAGTGAAACATATCATAGCTTATCCCTCGTCTTAAAAAAATACAGCCAATAAGCGGCCTGTTGCATATTCTGGGGTATGCAATGGGTAGTAATCCACCAAAGTGTGCCCACCTTCACTTACGAGCAACAATTAATTCTATATTTATCTGAAACCAGCTAAAGTTTTTAAAATAATTTTACTTGGATTCTTCAGAGCTCAAAAGCGCTTAAAGTGAACATATCATGTTTATGGAATTTGATTTGTAAAAAAATAAAAATGGATTTTGAAAAAGGAGTTCTAAAAGTGTTGCTTATTCCACTGAAGTAACTCTTTTGGTTGCTGAGTTATTAAGGTTTTCAAATATACAAATTACCAAAGTTGTGACGTAATAGAAGGAACTCGCAAGTGGAAAGATCACTAAACAATTTTATTTATTACACGACCAATGAACTTTGCACAACTGTCTAGCTATAACACAAAAACAAACACATGTTATAAAAATAGCTGTTATGTTGCAATTAGTTTTATCCATTTTAGTTCCTAACAATTTAAGTTCCATAAACATGATTTATGCACTTTAAAATCGTCAGAAAAGTAGTAAATGAGGTGTTGTGTGGAATGGTCATTATCTTGTACACTGGAAGTCTGACGTGAAGCAGTTATCATTACGCTAGAACATTATTTTACTGGTTTTGAAGCTACTATGAAGATATCTTAACATTCTTATTTTCTTTCAGTTCCTTAAGATCTAGATTTTCCTGATGAAGAACCAAAACGATATCTTTAGAAGCAAACGCAAAGTAAGGTCGTTTTGCTCTGTAACAACAATTCTGTGTTTCTGGAAAAGGTACCTTGATGGTTATTCTTTCAAAAACACTAAATCAAATTTCTACAAAAACTCTTAGATGGAATTCCTGTTCAATTGATTGCTTGATAGTTACAAAATCAAGAATACTTATTGCCTGATTAGTATAATAGCGTTTAATTAATTTGTTATCAGGTTCATGCCCAGGATCTACAAGGTAATTAAGTCCGGTTTAGACTGTAATTGACTTGTTACTAGGTCCACGTCCAAGACCTGTTTTGATGGTTACAATAACAAGAATAGTTACTTCATGGTTAAGTAGTTTGTAAATATTACCGGGTCCATGTCCTGGGTTCGTTGATATTACAGACTTGAGCAGTAACCTTGCTTTCTTGATGTCACTGAGGAAATCAAAGACGAGAAGGCATAGAAGTTAACAAAATAGTTAAAACAGTTTTCGTTTCGAAAGCCAATTCATTTCCAGCCAGTTCATCAACATCTAATCAACATCTAACATCTCCTTACATACAGTACACATGTGCAAAATAAGACTTCTGTTAATGAGAAGTACAGGTTGGTTGAAAAGGTTAAAAACTTATTTAAAATAGAAATTGCTAGGGGGCACAGCATGAAAGTTCATTATAAAACCTGAAACTCTTCAAAAGTTGCAGTTGTTAGCCAGAAAAGCATTGGGTGCAGGGGACTGGCACCCCTAACCAAATTATTTGGGTTAGTTATTTATTAGTTTTTCTCTAATATGAGTTATAGATGCATGATTTATGTCTAGTCAGAATTCAAAGTAAAGGCTTCATTACCCAACGTCTGCCCCTCCTGCGCTTGGCGTCAAACTCTGCAAGTCTGTCAAATACCCTTTGGGGTCTACAACAGTTTGCCCTGTCACTGAATCAGAAGCCTGCAAGAAAATAAATCTGATGTACAACTTTCAAGAAATCTGAGACTACAGATTTAAGGCATTGACCATGGTCTCAAAAAATTAATACTTGCTTACAGTAAATTTGTTTTACAAGTAACTAATTTTGCTATTAATTTACGGAAAAAATAACAAGAACAGTTAAAGGTAGCCCTTTCACTGCTAAGTTTTGAAAATTCAAACTAATAAAATATCATAAAAAATTTCAAACTTAAGCATATGTTGAATAGAATCATTAATGAACATTTTCAGAATCTACGTGAAAAGAAAAAGAAAACTAATGGTTACTTTATAGGTTTATATGCAGTGGTTTTAAAGCTAGAGCATTTTCAATTTTTGCTGAAACCGTTCTTAATGGATAAGGGTTAAATGGGGGTTTAGTACAAAATCACCTACTATGGCTATTACTTAAAACATTCTAGTGTTAAATGGCAAATATCACAGATGCAATCTGAATCAGATTTCAAAATTCAGAATTTAAAAGATCATCTTTCAAATCAAAGCATCTTTGGCAGGTTTCAAGCTGAAAAATCTTGGGAGAGTAAAGAAATCGATCTAAAGTGTAATTGCAATAGTGTCTTCAATTTTGAACACCACTTACATAGAGGAACAAAAACTGTACCTGATCTAGTTTTACTCCTACAAGTGACTTCCGTGCTTCTCCAATTTTTATGAGATCCAAATCAGCAGAAGGAGTTGCTGAACCAGGCGTCATTCCACCAGGAAATGGAGTTTGTAGTCCACCAAATGTCTAATGCGGATTCATTTCAATCAAAGTATAAATATAACATTTAGTCCAAGGTTAATCTAGCCATTTCACCCTAAAGCCATTTTACTCATTAAATTTCTAAGGTCATTTCACCTCACAAGTCTAAATATAAGTTTTGAGCTATAACTTTTGTTTTAAAGCACTTCTATTAATGATTCTTGAGTTTGATGCCATGCAGGAAAGGTAAGATGGCATGTGATGTTTTATCCCAGAAAGGCCAAAAGGAGGTGCTGAGATGGGGACCAACGGCAATTGCACAAGCAGCAAGATGGTGACCATTAACAATTGCTCAAGCAGCAATATATTTTATCCATTAGTAATTTATTTATTTATTTATTTAGCTTCACTACTCTTAGGTAGTCGGAGAACCCAACAGGTTTTACAACCGAATTACTGGACTCTGAGGGCGTAAGGTTCAACGTCCTTATCCGAGAAGATGCAAAGGTCTTGTGTTTGCAGATGTTGGAGCAAAGGCAGCACCTTCTCCTCAGTTATTTTAAGACCCTGAGTGAAGGTCCGGCACCAGGAACCAAACCTGGGCCTCCCGCACGAAAGACTGGCGCCTTACCAACTAGGCTTAGCAGGCAGTGGTAATTGCATAAGCAACAATGTGGCAACCATTAGCAATTCCACAAGCAGTAAGATGACCATGAGCATAAATTTGCACAAGACGACCATCAGCATCAGCACAAGCAGCAAGATGTTGAGCATCAACAGCTGCACAAGTAACAAGATGACCATCAGCAACTATACAAGCAACAAGATGGCACATCAGCCTTTATACAAGCAGCAAGATGACCATCGGCATTGGCATTAGCACAAGCAGCAAGATGTTGAGCATCAGCAATTGCACATCCAGCAAGATGGCGACCAGCAATTGTACAAGCAGCAAGATGGTGACCAGCACTTGTACAAGCAGCAAGATGGTGACCAGCAATTGTAAAAGCAGCAAGATGGTGACCAGCAATTGTACAAGCAGCAAGATGGTGACCAGCAATTGTACAAGCAGCAAGATGGTGACCAGCACTTGTACAAGCAGCAAGATGGTGACCAGCAATTGTACAAGCAGCAAGATGGTGACCAGCAATTGTACAAGCAGCAAGATGGTGACCAGCAATTCCACAAACAGCAAGATGGTGACCAGCACTTGTACAAGCAGCAAGATAGTGAACAGCAATTGTAAAAGCAGCAAGATAGTGACCAGCAATTGTACAAGCAGCAAGATGGTGACCAGCAATTCCACAAACAGCAAGATGGTGACCAGCACTTGTACAAGCAGCAAGATAGTGAACAGCAATTGTAAAAGCAGCAAGATAGTGACCAGCAATTGTACAAGCAGCAAGATGGTGACCAGCAACTGTAAAAGCAGCAAGATGGTGACCACCAATTGTAAAAGCAGCAAGATGGTGACCAGCAAATGTAAAAGCAGCAAGATGGTGACCAGCAATATTATTGTACAAGCAGCAAGATGGTGACCAGCAATTGTAAAAGCAGCAAGATGGTGACCATCAGCATTTGCACAAGCAGCAAGAAGTGATTGGTTGGCAGTTGCACAAGCAGCAAGATGGCGAGCAACAGCAACTGCACAAGCAGCAAAATAGCATCCATCAGCAGTTACACAAGCAGGAAGATGGCAACCAATAGCAATTCTGCAGGCAGCAATATGATGACCAGCAATTGCACAAGCAACAAGATGGCCACCATCAGCAAATGCATAAGCAGCAAGATGGTGAATATCAGAAATTGCACTGTAAGCAGTAAGAAATGTCGATGATAAAAGCATGATATACCTTAAAAAACTTTGACAGAGTTAATGCATGATTTGATAGGAAAGTATACAGTAGCAGCAGCTGTATTTATGTTTTATGTACTATGTAAATATCATATTATTACGAAGAGATCACAGAAAAACAGATTGTTACAGTTTGAGGCAACAAAAACTATAACACAAAATTGTGTATTAGTCCTGATTTGTTTGTTGAAATCCAAAGGATTTTCCAATAAGTTGGGCTGTTTTAACATTGAAAAAAGTTAATCAAAAAAGTTAAAAGTTAATAAAAAAACAGTTTTTGTAAAATTCTAAGTAAGTACTGACATTGTTGCCAAGTGATTACTGCACTCAGCATTAACCATTTCATGCAGTAACAATGAGTTTAATCTAATAACTGAGTTTACCTGTTGCCTTATATCTAAAGTTGCGTGACTACCAGTTGATGATACTGCTCCATGTAAAACACTGTCAGGTACTGGGGTGAATCTGGCCCAAAGATTTAAGAAGTTTTAGTTAATTTTCAGGGAGCCAGTACCCCTTTTTTCATTTAATTTTGTTACCTATCACTGTAAAAAATATGCACTTTATGGTACAAAAAAATAAATCTTCTAAATTTGCCGAAATTTTCTAAGCATCAGATATAAAATTATTATTCAGTTTTACATTTGAAATAATAATACCAGAGACCATTTTATATGTTTTATAATTCATATAATTTTTTCAGTTTTGAATTTAATAAACAAACATGACAAGTAATTTTAAACTAACACACTTTGTTGTATACTAGGTAACTTCTTGGGATCTGATGCAATTAAAGATTACTAGTAATTTCACGGCTGATTTCAAGTTTCTTCTATAACTGTAACTTTCTGAAATGTTCAACAATCAAGGACAATACAGGAACTTTGAAAACATAAGTGAAATCAATCTTGTATCAACTGTAAATTATTTTGTTCACATAGGATTATGCATTACAAGCTCCGTTTTCAATTTAAAATTGCTGTCAATCTACTTTTATTGAAAAATCAGAATAAAATAAAGCTTTCTGATACTTGATTCTTGGTTATGGAAAAGTTTAAAAGCAAGTTCTATCTAAATAGCATCAATCTGGACGAGGGTCTTCCAAGTTTTGGACCTAAAGGCATATAAAAGCCTTTAGAGACCTAGACTTATTCTGAGGCACAAATATAAATACTGACTGTGCTCGTAAAAACTTTTTCAACATGACTATGATGTGAAATAAAGTTTTACAAGTTCAAGACTCACTTCTTGGTCAAAAACTTGGATTTATTGAACAATGTTTTCTTTTCTCAGGCTAGTTGTTATAATGATGAAAGTCAGCTACACATGCATAGTGTTTAAACAAACACAGTGCTCGTGGTTTGACTACTTGCATACTATCAATACTAGTCAACATTAAGTACAAGATGAAATAAAAAATTTGAAATCACTAACTTTTCGGCTCTTGGATTTCTTTGTTTCTTGTTTCTCCAATCTCCAACTTCAGGTATACTCAACCATTCATCTTCTGACACATCTGTTAGTTTTCGCTGTGGTACAAAAACAGAACAACAAAACATTCAAATGAAGAACTTCGAAGAAAAAAGAAATAACTTTGAAGAAACTACAACTATAATTGCAAACATATTAAAATATGGCCAGACAGAATCCTTATTAAACCTAATTAGTAACTAGTACTACCTACCATGTGAAATGATTTCTTTTTTTCAATCAATGCCCATTTTTTCATCACCAAAATAAATATTTTATTCTGTATGAGTTATAAAATAATGTAAGGTATTCAGAGTTATACACCAATTGGTGAGAAATTAACTGAGGCAGAAAAAAATTTTGCACAGTTAAAATTAAGTTAATATATAATTACAAACTGGTCAAATTGCAACTTTTTGTTGCAACTGTCATACTGAAGATAAACATTAGTATGACTATCAATTATTACATTTAAAAGAAGAAAGAATTATTTGTTTGATCAAAAAAAGACAGACTGATGCAAGATGTCTCAAAATCTGCCCTTTTCTTCGGGATTTTCATTCTCCTCCTGATCAATGTTAATTAAAATGTATCGTAAATCAAGTTACTACCTTTAAATCAGAAAACTGCTGCTGTATCTTTGGTCTCTCTTGTCGAAACTGTTCAACTTCTTCTTGAAATCTCTTCTCCCTGAAGCATAAATACTTTATGTTAAAGGCTATAGATTGAAGCAAGAAATCTTCATTATTTTATTAATATACACTCAAGTAGCATAAATTATGAAAAGAACGGTCTAAATTTTAAACCAGTTTAGTCTACAAGGCAAACTATGATATTTCAATAAAATTAATTAAAGACTTTCATTGATAACTATGGAGTTCTCCCCAGAGCAGAGGTACCAGAGTGGAGGCTCTGCGGTAAAAATGTCTTCAAAATTTTTGCCTTGATTGTTGTTCCCCTATTACAGAATTTACTCCTGCTGATACTGGAGTCACTGGAGTTGCAGGAGACGCGTCAAGTTTATTAAATAATTAATCGTTAATTTAATGTCAAAGGAAAACCCTGTTTCAATTTGTTTTCTTGCAAAAGTTTCAACTAAGTCTTATTTTCCTGTCAGTTTTATTTCTTTTGAAGAAAAAAGCAGAGTGGTGCATGAGCAAGAGCTGCACTCTGTGCAAAGAATTCATGAACTATAAGAAAGTATGTTGCTTGCTACACATCATGTAAAATTAACCTTCTTTCTTTTCTTCTGTCATCCATTCGTTTATCAATAGCTTCATATACCAAATCAGCTTCTTCATCATCTTTCTCATAAGGGCCACTAGAGAACAAGCTTCCTCCATAACCAGCAAACTACAGGAAATACACCAGAAAGAAACATCAAATAACTTAACTGAGAGTTAACATAATATGGAACCATAACCTGAAACAGTATAATATAAAACACTTAACACTAAAATACACATGCAACAATAGTTTATATACATCAGACAAATAACTTTATATCCATTTCTTTGTTAAAAATTTCATAGTTAATTACCTCCAGTTGTTACCACATAGTAATTATTTATCATAAATTCTTTATTAAGCATGAAAATGAAAAACTAATAATAAAAATAATTTTCAAAATTTATACATTTTTTGACTATTAGGTCATCTTTAGATCATATACTTTAACCATAAGCCTAAAAGTTGCTATTCTAACACAAGCCCTTTTTATATGCAGTATATACCAAAATAGTTTCAAGCAAAAGTATACAACAGTCAAATGTGAAAATTGTAGTATATTCCTCTTTGAGTTGTTTACAAATTATGCAGTTTTAAAAACTCCCCTGTGAGTTGTTTGTAAATTATTATGCAAGTGAGTGAGAGCATTCGGAAGAAGCATGTGGAGTGTTCAGTGAGTTAGCTTATGACTAACGGAATAGTAAGAGAGCGATTAAAAATGCCAGTTAACATTTAACAAAGTCTGTTAAACTGGAGTCTACAAAAATAATGAATAAAAATATGTAAAGTGAGTAATTGCCTACAGTACAGTACCTTACCATCAGGAAGAGTGTTACACAGTAGAAGTCATTAAACATTAAATAAGGAGTAATTACCTCATCGTAGTTTACTTCATTCAAGTCTTCCTCATCCTCTTCTTCTTTTTTTCTTGCTGGTTTTGCATGTCGTTCATCACTATTGAGTAAAAGGAACTTGGGTTTAAATAACTACTGGTATACAAAAATGAAATAAACTATTAATAATTATCAATAAACATTACAAATTATTTCCAGTAACGTGAATATTCTTTTAATGGCCAGGTCTTACTGTACTGTCAGTAACACCTTGCCATTTGTTAGCATTACTATAGCCTGGTTTATAAGAAGATCACATAAATTTGTTCAATTATTCCTGTCAGTGACTCCGAGTATTGTCTGAGCATGCATTCAAATTAAAGGAGCCCTTCTATCTTTTTTACTAATTTTTTTTTTTATCAAAACAACTTTTTTATTAGTAATAACGCATCAAAGTAACAGAACAATATGCCGTTTTGAGGTATACAATTACAGGTACGTTAACATATTATATAAAGTAAATACAGAGTTAGGAACAGTATACATACGATGTGCAGTAGTATATATTGGCTTCATCAGTAATTTAACTAAAATACATGTTAAGTGCTAAGTTGTAAACTCCCACTTCAGAATAATATCACATATTAGTAGTATATGACTATTAAGCATATTGAGCGAGCAGGATAAGGACAAATGTCAAGCAGGTGAGCAGAAGTAATCTGAGGAACTTGAACAACAACTTGTCTGTGGCGGAAGCAAAAAATTACTAGGGGGAGTACACAATTGAAATTTAAGTAGTTTGTTATAAGATCTGAAACTCCTATTCCAAAGTTATTGTAACTAACCAAAATTTTTTTTTTGGGGGGGGAGGGTGGTCCCCCCAACCAAATCATTGGGGGAGCCAGTGCTAACCCCCTGGTTCTGAAGCCTATGCATTTGACTGGTAATCAGAAGATTGTGGGTTTGAATCCTGTCAGTGACTCAGAGTTTTTTCTGAGTATTCAACTTAAAGGGACCTTTTTTCTGACTTTATTATTGTTTTAAAGTGACATGTGGATAAGTTCTACTTCTACTATTACTTCTATGTCATTACATAGCAAAGGTTATCCACCTCACCAAGGTGTGCTGGTGCTCATGAGTACAAAATCAAATATTTGAAAGCTAGAATGTTACACAATTGGTGCTGTGCTTGGTACTGTCACACATGTATAGAAAAACTAATTACATATTAGAGAAAGATGAACATTATATAAATAATATACTAATAAAGTAGATATAATTCTTATAATCACAATTACTTTTCAAGTTCATGGGGATTGATCTATATCAATTTAAGACTTGTTTGTCATATGCACAACAACTTGTTCCTAGAAACCCTCAGACTTTCCATTAGTAGATTCTACCTTTTACAGCTCATAATTTCTTAACTCATTGTAAAACAAGAAGGGTGCAGGGTTGTGAGTCTAACCCCTTAGGGTTGTAAATCCTGTCCCCTCCACTTTTTATTTATTTATTTTAAATCATTAATGTAACTGCAAAACGTGGAAAAAATAAAACCGTTGAACCGTTGATGGTACTGCATATAATACACTTCACATGAATAAAAAAACTGTATGGAAGATATAATACTATGCAACCAGACGATACACGTTTTCAAGAATCTAAGAACTTCACTTGTAAAAAAAATCATGATGCAAGTATAACATAGTCGCAGTGGCATTAAAAGTGATCAAACACACCTGTATGCTAAAACAGTGTTTACTGATCGTGTTTGATCTTTCATCACGTGAGAAATCTTAGACAGGCCGACTGCTGCACGCTCTAGACTATAGGGTGCATTTGTTTATTTACCTGACGTCCATAGCATCTCTTGCAGGACCGATATCTGACCTGGTTGTAAACCCTGTAGCACTGAAATACCAAGAAAGAAAAAAATATTTAATTTTGATCGACACCGAGAAAATCCTCAGTAATCCATGAACTCTGAACAACGTTCAAAGAACGATGTACTGTCTAAAGCTTACAAATGCTAGAGTTGCAACAACTGCGTAAAACTCCGCAAATGTTTTAACTTACCCTCTTCCAAGACCAGGAACATATCCGAGCGGAGCTGGTACACCCAGAAAGGGTTTCTTTTTCTTATTAAGAAGCGACATTTTTATAAATTTTACAAGAAAATGTGATAGAAATTGTGCAGTGTTTCTCTATAAACCAAATGGCCGCAATAGCCTCGCTTCTATGATAATTTTGCTCGCACCAGTCTTTTGGAAAAACAGGTCTGAAAGAGGCCTGGCTGCAGTCCCCGGAAAATCTAGTTTTTTTTTTGGGCGCCATTTTCAAACTTGCTTCAGTTTGAAAAGATGATATTTAAAGATGATATGTTCGCGTAGATGGAAATCTTACAATAACGATGGTGTATCCAAAAAATATATTTTGTGTTGTTTGCCATTAATATGGATCCGCAGTTTGAGTTTGACGCGCCCAAGTGGTTCGACCTTGCAGACTACGCTTCAAAGGAAGAAGATGATGCAAACTCGAGGTACATTTTACGAAAATCTTAATTTCCTCTTGAGATTCGCAATGTATTTTCCAAGTTCACTTAAATCAAACCTTTGTTTTGTTAATTTTGTAATTTGTGTAAATTTTGTGTTGACATTTATGGATTAATGATTCACTTTGCGAAGTTCAGTATAGATTGACCGATTTGATAATTTATTCTACCAAACTATCGTGCATTTGCTGTGATTGGCTTTGTTTTTGTTGTTTTTATCAGCCTAAACAGTTCTTGGTTTGAACATTCGCATCCCCTTCATGAGTCACAAGACTCTTTAGACGAAGAAGAAAATGAGAAAATAAATAAGTGCGGCTCAAATAAAACAAAGACTCTAAAGAAGCAAAAGAAGACTGCGAATCAGTGCCCAGGATATGGCGGGACAGACAATTCAAAACAAAGCAAGATATCTTCAAACAAGACGAGTGCAGCTTACAGGTCAAAGAAGTCACTTGGGGTCAAATCAACTATACGAGTTAAGCGAGGCGATCGTGCTGCCATTTCAAAGGACGAAAACCTAACAACTGAACGCAGCAGCGGTGGGAAAAAGCGTATAAAAAGCAGTGAGCGAGGCCGAAAAACACCGGATGCGTGTGATTTCAAACTCGAGCATGTTTTTACTCCTCCATTCTCCCCTAGTACTGGTATGTGTTTTAAAATGCAATATCTACAAATAAGGTGCATAAGGTATTTTAAATCACTCTCAGTCTCCAGATTGGATAGTCTAGTGCAAATACAACGAAAGAAACATAAGATCAAAACGTAAATTCTCCTAGAAATTTTATGACAAAAAGCTGAAACGTCTTGGGAGAATTTAGAAACTGAATACTCTTAGTTACATGGTTTATGCAATTGTAGATCTTGATTGCAGTTTCTTAGTTGAGTTATTTCTGAATGTGCAAAAAGATCAAAGCTACCATGGCAGTACAAGCTGGAAATGCTCAATTGGAAATTGCCAAGTGGGATAAAAATATTAGCAGTGTGATAGAGAGAGAAAAAAAAAAATAAAACGTTTCACAGTCCTGAAATGTAACTATATTTTTGCTTGAAACTTAGAAGAAAACTATACTCAGCTAGTAAGGGAAGTGAAACTAACTTTGAGCACCAGCAAGTTTTAATGTGAACATTTTGCTTCTCCTTACATAACACATATAAACTATTTCAGCTCCAGCCAGTTTATCAAAATCTAACTTCTCCTCATATAACTAATATAAAATAGATCATTTTGTAATGAGAAAACAGAAAATTATTTAACAGATTTATTGGAGGTTTTGATAGCCTACAAAGAAAGCATTTCTGTTTGGTTTTGGTGAGATTCTCTTTTTTGTTACATGAAAATTGGGAAAAGAGCAAAAAACAAAACAGCCTCCCTCAACCCTCCATCTAAACCCAACAGAAAAGCTTGCTGTATGCAGGTTACCAAAGAAGAGAAGCAAAATTCTCCTAAACTTAGTCTACTAACAGGAAAGTATAGTTTCTAGTTGGGAAAATTTAACAATACATATTTGATGTATTTGGTACTGAAAGGGTTAAGAATGTAAAATACTGTTCAATTGATTATAACTATATAGCATGAGGCCCCTATAAAAGCAGGCTCAGTGCAAAAGATTCCTATCAAGGCAATACCATTGTTCACCTTGATGCAATACTCTATCTCAGAAGTTGTTAAAAACCAGCTTTAAAACTACATACATTGTAACTTGCAGAAATATTTTGCTGCTAATATATCTGTATCATCATTTTGATGTGAATTTTTTTTTTCTGTTTTTAATTACTTAGGAAATGATCATTTCTTGCCCATAGAAAAGTGCTCAGTTGCTCCCAGCTTAAGTGCATTGAAATCTCCACAACGGGTACCTTGTAGTTCTGGCAATGTATCGCCTGAGTATGCACCCCTGCTGTCTCCAAACCACTCCATTAAGTCACCCACAAAACTTCAAAAAGCGTCAGCTCTTCACCCACCTTCACCAATACGCTCAACTCTTCGAGCCAAAGCAACAACCAATGCAGCAGTGCAGAAATCTAAGAAGGGGGACAAAAATCCTAATTGCAAAAGGCGCAAGCTTCCTGCAATTCCAGTTAAACCAGAAAATAAGCTCAGGGATAAAGAGAATATGAAGAGTCGAAAAAATGAGGAAGAGTCTGTCAATAATGTCTTCCATGATGCATTGAGCCTTGAGAATGTCAATTCTACACATTCCGCATGCAGTGCTACCACAGCTGAAATGAAATCACATGAAACTAGCTGCGAGTCACCGGTAAATAAAGTGACAGATCCTAGTATTGAGGAGATGCTGAAAGAACACAACAGAAAACTGTACACAGAAAAAAACAAATATGACAAACATGGTCGAAAAGTAATAGGAGCGAAGGATCTTCATATTGCAAGTACAAAACAAGAAAATTCGGAACAGACACAATTTCCAGTATCTGAGAAAAACAAGTTAGAAGCCACTGATTTTAGGGATACTGTTGTAAGACAACAGCAGCCGTTTGATGTCAAAAGTCCTGATGGTTTGAATTCAGAAGAAACAGTAAAAACTGTAAAATCAAGTAGAATCAGTTATGCAATAACAAAGCTGAATATTGACTTAGCAGGCAGCTCAATTTGCGAAAATGCTTCTTCAGATGAGTTGAGTATACAAGAAATGTTACTTCAACACCAAAGGAAGATTTGGAGTGCTAAAAATAAATATGATACTAATGGCAGAAGAATTCAAAGTGCTTTGCCTGAATTTTGCCCAGCACCTTTGCCGGTAAGGACAAATCTATTTCTGTAGTTCTAAATAATTCAAAGTATTGATGATGGTTTTTGGACTGCCAAAGGAGGGTAGTGAACTGGCTGGCAGAATTTGTGGTCTTTTCATACAATATTTATGCTGGTTTCAGTAAAACAGTTTTCTTTTACTGTTGTTTTAAAAAAAACACGCCTGTATGTATACATCTGTATGTATACATATGTGAGCTATGACCAACATAGTTCTTAATTCAACAGGTTTTATTTAAAAAAAGTAGCCAAGGATAGCCGCATGAAAACATTACTGTTAGATAGCAGTTTGACTTTACCCTATTTCAAGCCTTATTACAGGGGTTTGGGGTACAAGGATTCTCAGCAAGGTTTATTCAAGTTTATAGGTCTACCGTATGCATGCATAAATGGTGGCGATTTTGATATGCATTTGATTAGCCCTGCTAGCCTTTTTTGGGTAACAAATTCATTTGAAAATTTAGTTCAAGAACAGGGATAGTACTGCTAATTTGAATCGCGGAGGGGTTGGCGCAGTGGTACAATCTCTGCCTCCCATCCTGAGGTCCCTGGTTCGATCCCTGGCCTGGTTGAGGGTTGAATATTTGGGCGGCCTTATTTCCTGCTAAAGGCCACTCAGCTTTCCATCCTTCCAGGGTTGGTAAACGCGTACCAGCATACATGGACCGCTTTGAAGTGGCATTTCCAAAAGGTGCCTATATATATATATGCTTCTGGTCTGCTGGGGGTAAACTGATCATTGTAAAGCACCTTTGAGCATTCATTTGGAAAAGGTGCTAATATAAATGCACCACTTTTTTACCTTTTTTTAAATCAATATTAAAGTATATGTATCACTAGCATTGAACTTGGTCTGTTAGAAAGGGATTTTTTAAAAAAAGAAAAAAATTGGCTCTTTTTTCATTAAGATAACTCTTTTGGTTGCAGAGGTACTAAGGTTTTTTTAAATGTGTAAATCAAATGTTGTGACATCAAAGTCGGCAATCCAAAAGGAAAAACCACAAAACAACTGTTATCTCTTTAACACGTGTTTCTGTTTGTGTTAAAGTGCAGAGTTTCAGGATCAATGACTTGGTATTTCAAGAAATATTGACTGTTAAAAATGTAATTTTACCCTTTGGATTCCTGACTTTGACGTCACAAGATTGGTAATTTGCATATTTGAAAAATCTTTATCACTCAGCAACCAAAAGAGTTATTTTAATGAAACAAGCGGTATTTTTTCTTCTTTTTCAAAATCTCTTTCTAACAGACCAAGTTCCTTGATAGTGATATATACACTTTAAAGTTGCTGCCATTTTTTTATATACTGTAGGGTCTATTTTTTTTTTTTTGGTTGAGGGGCTAAAAGCAGAGCTCTGGGTAAAGTCATCTTAAAGTTTATAGCTCGTCAATTTGCCAGTTGTCCATCCCCTAATGAAACCCAAACTTTGATAACTTTTAGAAAAATAATAATCCTGATATAACGCATGCTCTGATTGGTTACAAATTTTATATTTTATATGAGAGAATAGAAAATGGATTCAGTGTCACACAGCTCAAGACCTTTTTTCAAAAAACAGGAGAATCCACTTTCTCTATAGTTATTTCTAAAAGGGATAAAATAGCATTGCTTGTGTTTCTAGACAATTTTAGAAAATGGTTATGACATAAGAGGGCATTTGAAAAGCAGAGAGAAAACTTGCTTCGTCTCATTTTCTCTCAACACTTTCCTCGTGCCCTCTTATGTCACAACCATTTTCTAAAATTATCTAGAAATATGTGTGATGCTGTTTTATTCCCTCAGTAGAACACAAGAGCAAGGAGGGTCCTCCTGACCCCTGAGACTTGTGAACTAAGTAACCCGTGAGCCTCATATTTCTTTACTACTACAATTTCGACCCTTTTATTTTAGAACTTTATTTTAGTAAATGTAAGTAAAAAATGCTCTGTATGAGACCACTCAAGAGCTCAATCTCTTATTCCAAAGAAATAAAGAATTACCGGTACTCGGTTGCTTCATCAACTCAAGTAGTGTTCTTAAGATTTAAATATTCTCAATCCAAAATATACTTAGCAATTATTAGTAGCTTTTCCCTTCCTTCTTTTCATTTTCTTTACTCAAACATAAAGTAGTAATTTTACTACTAAATGCTAACTCAATAACTCCGCAGTTTACTTAATCCTTTAGACACTACCTCACTAAAACTATATCTATACTTAAGTTAATTTAACTTGATATCCAGACGAAGTTATTAGCTAAGCTGGAAAAGTCTTGTAAAATGTGTTTAAACAAATTGTTTCTGATTCAGATTAACAGATGTTTTAAACTTTCTTAACTTTAACACTTATCTGATTATTTTCTTTCATTCACCAGTCAAGCTGCTCTACGACCAAACCAAAACCTACAAGTTCAACAAAATACACAAGACGCTCATGTGTGGCAGCTCCAGTTACTTCCAGTCCCAGCTCATCTTTCATTGGTAAGAAGAGAACAGCCAACTTAAAAAGCTGTTGTTTAGGTGCAGCAAAACAGAAAAGGCGATCCTGTGCAGAAACATTATCCATGCACAGTAGTTCAACATCAGATAGTTCAGTGGCAGCTGCTAAACCAAGCTTATTAAAGTCATCCTCCTCAACATCAACACTTTCCAGAAATACTGCAATAGATAAGAAAAAACTTGGTAGACAGAAGCGGCGATCTTGTATTGACAACACAGTTACACCCCTGATTGATGTAACTGATACTGAAAGAGAAATCAGGGAAATGATTGCAAGACACAACTCAAAAATTGCATCAAAGAAATAAAAACTTAATAGCAAGTTCAAAATATGAGCGATTTTGGATCAGTTTGATGTCAAACTTACAAATTCTCCCAAACTAGTGACATAAAAAGTTGGTTCAAGTTGAGAGAATTGAAGAGCATATGACACAAGATCAGTTTTTTAGTATCATTAAGTATACTATGAAAAAATTGGTTTACCAAGTTTGAGAAACAAATGATGAAAGTATGCCGAGACAAGGCGTGTAGAATTTTAAATTTTTCCTGCTAAAATGCCCCCTCCAAAATACCAACAATATGACATAACAGGCCACTTGTTTCTATTTAAACCTCTAGCAGTTATGGATGCTTTAAATTTGATTTACCTCTACTTTGTGACACCATGTTAGAAGAACTGAGGCAAGATGCATGTGACCTGTTACATCATATTGTTGGTCTTCTGCAGGGGACACTTTTAGTGGGAAAAATTCTACTTGCTGTATGTTGGCGTTCTTTCAGCGATGTTTCTCAAACTTGGCAAACCAGTGTTTTTTATAGTATGTTTTTTGAAAATTGAAAAACTTATCTTGCCTCATATGCACTTCAAAAGCAACCTTCATTTAGCCTGTTTGCATCATGTGCTGAAAGTGAAAGGGTCAAATGACTTGTGTGTATAAAAAAATAACTTATGAAATGTAATGTAACTTTACAGGAAAGTTGAATACAAAATTATTGCCATTATGTAACTATGTAGTTGGTACTTTCTTTTCTATATTTTGTGCCATTTCCAAAAGTAAGAATTGTACCAAGTTTGGGAAATAATAAATCATGGTATCATTAAAGTCCCTATCAAGCTTATTTTTTTACTTTTGGGATTAAAACTATGGTCATCTGTGATCTCAAAATTCAAATAACCAAAGAAAATTTCCAAGTCTAAATATGCTTTTTAATCACAAAAAGATTGGAATGTATGTTTTGACTGAGCAGGCCGGGGACTAGTAACCTGTGACGTAGCAGCAGTGTGTTATGTGGTTTTTGTTTGAAAATATTCATTTCTGTTGGAAAATGTCATAGAATTTTTATTTCAAACATTTTCAAGGCAATAATTCATTGATTAAAGTTATAACAATGTGACTATTGTAGCCAGAATTGAATTTTT